>BQNB010033812.1:0-52032 GCA_026074375.1 Tanacetum coccineum
CTAACGCGTGCTCAACCTCAGATTAAAGCTTAAAGCTATACAGGTAACCAATTAAAATTGTAAGAAAGACACAAAGATCATGAAATAATAATTGAAAGATAATTAAATAAATTAAATGTCACGAACAATAAATAAAGCATAATAAATAATCATAACATCAACAATTATATTGCTAGATCCAATAAGTTAAAATAACATAATTATATTGCTCGCGGTCCTTTAGTCGAATGCCATGACAAACCCCGAAGGGTTTGCCCTACACCTTACTGCGTGAACCTTTCTTCCCTTTTCTCTTTGTCGGCTATTCACCACCAGATACGAATGATCAATATGATTCATGAGAATCATATTTATACTAAATGTAAAGTATGACCCATGTACGAGTTTAGTCTCTGAGCTTTCAATAATATTGCACTCCTATTTATGAAACTTCATAAAATATACGCATCTTTGGTCCTTGAGATGAATCATCATTACGGCGTAACTGCATTGACCAAGTTATGCCGTAATTCTTCTGACGCGGCATTCCTTCATTTAGTATAAAAATTGGTTACGGCGTAATTCCTATACCCTTAGTCAGCATATTTATCTTCTTCAATGATTTAATTACGGCGTAACTTCTACGGGACAGTTACGTCGTAACTCTTCGTCAGCATATTTCTTCTTGTTATATTAATTAATTACGGCGTAACTCCTGCGGGCCAGTTACGTCGTAATCCTTCTAAACTTCATATTCTTCGATCTCTTTTATCTATAAAAATAGAGTACTTCTACTAAATAATATAGTAATGGCACTATTCTTTATTTGGCTCATGAGTTGCTTCCTGAAAAATATAGTAGTCTTCATCAGATTTTAGTACTTCTACTAAATTACGCAGTATTAGTACTATTTTCGGTCATCTCTTTGCATCTTTCCGTTTCATTGCCTTAGTTACCTAGAATCTAACATATACACGAATTAAGTACAGATTCTTATACAAACAATATAAAACAAGGAAATAAATGCGAGAATTTGATATATAAAAGTATTAACTATTTGATGTTATCAATATGTTATGGAGTACTTATCCAAATATCCATTAATTAAATATATGCTAGTAATGAAAACACCATTTTAATGTTTTATGAAAACACTGAATAACTAAATATAAAAGAGTAGGGTTGAATCACTTGGAAAACCCTTTCTGTTCTGGAAACAAGTGTTAAAGGTTCGATCTTCACCTTCTACCTTAAAGCAGTGATACGACCCTTACGGATTGTATCATGATAGGGGACCACTTTTAGCGGGTGCTAGCTCCATAAGAAGAGAAATAGGAAGATTAGAGATTTATTGACAAAACATAATTTTCATTAATGAAAATCATTTGGTATATATAGCCGAATAACCCTATCTTGTAACACAAGATAAACACGAATACTTTTCTAGATAAACACAGAGTTATTGACTTTCCTAAACAATGACACTTAAATAAGGATAGATTTTATATTCCAAAACAATGACACTTAAATAAGGATAGATTTTATATGACATAATCTTTATGTCATACAGGCTAGACGTGACCCTCTTGGGTCGCGGTTCGGCCATGGGCTCGGGCCTAGGCGCATCATTCCCCTCGCCTTCAAAAATACCTTGTCTTCAAGGTGGCAAGATGGGTGATGAGGTGTAATTTTATACACTTTTTCGGGGTCATTTAACCCCCTAAATCATGCAAATATGTCCAAAATACGTGCTTAATCGTTTATTTTTATGTTTTAACAAGTTACTTAAAAGAAGCCCTAGAAGATTCGGCGGGGTGACGGCGTCGCAATTAACAAGTGACGCCATCGCGATTGATTTCCTATATATACAAACCCTAGTTTTTCATTTTAAAGTGTGGAATTCGTGAGGAATATTTAGGGAATGACTTTTATCAGTCTTTAGGTTGATTTTAGGGTTCTCAAACCCTATTGTATCCATCATTACTCCATGATTAATTGAAGTGAAGTACTTTCATTCCTTTAATCTTTCGATATGTCTATGTATTGTTTGATTAATTGTTCTTCGCTTTCAATTAACATGTTAGGCTAAATTTATTAGTGTTTGCTTATGATTGTATGATAGTTGGTTTGTAATTCATTCTACTATTGCTTCTTGTCGATGGTGTGCACGTTAGGCTCTAGAAAACTAGCTTCTTAATTGCTTGTGAAGACGTCTAGGGAAACGTGATTGTGTAGAAAGGATACCATTGCAATAGTCTTCATACTACCTTGCCCTAATTTGGTTAATCACCTTTTAAGTGTTTGAATACGTGTAGTGTACTCTTAGGGGCCTTGTAATAGTATTCATACTACCTTACTTGTGCATTGCCTTAACGAAAAATATTACATAGACGGCGGGTTCATACAATTCGTTCATGAATTAGGAAATACTTACACATTACACCGCAAGGGTGACGAGCAATAGGATTAGGAACAGCAAACTAAGGAGTAGTGCGTGATTAAGTGAGCACGTTTTTTACCTATACGAGTTCCCACATTAGTTAGATTAGTTTAGAAGTAGTTTAGTCTTAGATTTTACATGCTTTCATAAAATATAAAAATACAAAAGTAATATTTTCTCAACCCTTAGACCTTAGTGACATTCGATTCGAGCCTACCCAAACTATTCCCCTAGAGAACAATAACAACCCTCAAGTATTGCCTATACTACACTGCAACGATTATGTACTCTGTTTAGGGGATTATAAAACTTTTTCGATTTTGAAAAACTCCGCATCAAGTTTTTAGCGCCGCTGCTGGGGAATAGTCTAGGTTTTGAATTCTATTTAGCTTAGGTCTACTCATAAGATTTCTATCAAGTGAGATTTTTCTTTTTAATTAGTTTTCTGGTAGTCTATCTTTTCTTTGTTCCCTTTGTTTTGTAAACCTTCTTTTTCGTTAACCACCATGGGAGACGAAAATCCTATCCGTACTTTAGGAGATTATTCCCGACCTAGCCACGAGGGCTATCGAAACACCATTAAGATCCTAATTGGGAACAATGTGGTGCCTCTCAGATCCGACACCATCCGGTTGGTGCAAAACGGATGTTTATTCCACGGACTTCGGTCCGAAGACCCAAATCAACATCTTAAGGATTTTCTAAAACTTGTGGACTCACTTGACCTTGATGTTGCAAATAGGGAAAGGATGCGCCTGCGTTTATTTAATTTTACCTTCACGATCAAGCTACCAATTTCTTGAACATCTTCCCGCGGGATCCATCTCCACTTGGGAGGATCTCACTACCCGTTTCCTTGCTTAATTATTTCCACCGGGATGGACTGCTAAACTCCGAAAAGACATCTTGATGTTCCAACAACGCCAAAGTGAATCTCTTTCCGAAGCATGGACTCGTTTCAAGGACTTGCTTCAAAAAGTCCCTCATCATGGCATTGATCTTTGGCTTCAAGTCTAAATCTTTTATGACCATCTTAGTCTCGCCACAAGGCAAACCATCGATTAAACGGCTGGTGGTAACATAAACGCCGAAGAATCTTGGGCACTTATAGAGGACCTCGCCCTCTATGACAATGAAAGTTGGAATGACCCGAGAGACTTTGCTAAACCGGTCAAGGCAATCTCTTTGCCTCAACATGTCCCAAGTACATCCAACCGTCGTCTCATTGAGCTTGAAAATCAAGTCCAACGCTTGATGAAAGCTCATTTTGCTCCTAAATATATGTTCAAGTGAACAAAATCGCTCTTTGTGTGAGATTTGTAGTGGTCCCCACAACACTCAATATTGCATGGAAAATCCCAAGCAAACATTTGTTGATTATGTATCCTCGCGTAACAACAAAGTGAGAAGTAAGCCGTTCACTACCAACCAAGGACTAAGAAACTTTAATGAATCCACAAATGCTTGGAAGGAAAAACCAAACATTAATTGGGCACGAACTCAAACCTGCGCAAGTCCACAAAATGGCTCATTTTCCACTTACTCTTCCAATATGCCAAACGGACCCTCCAGTTATCGAACAAAACTTGAGAGGGTGTTAAATGATTTTGATTCTCATCAAGAAAGAAGACTGTCTACTCTTGGGGCCCAACTCAAGCAGTAATAAGATGAAGTAACCAACAAGATCGACACATTATGGAAGATCGTTTTAGATAGATTCAACAATGCACCTACTCGTGACTTTACAAAAAATTATATTGCTCACATAAAAGTTATATCCCATAATCACCAAGAGGGTGGGACGCCTCCAAACAAGGGAATTAAAAGTCCGTTAAAAATGCTCTCTCCTAAATATCAAGCGCAGTCATCTTTAGGAAAAGAAGACAGAGACTCCTCATCTCCAAAACACGTTAACTTTGTTAACACAGTCACTATTATAAGAAAAGAGGATGAACCTAAGGGAACGCATACCTTAGAGCATGATGCAACTAGGAAGATTAATCATAGCACAACCATTGAGGAGGAGGAAACAATTAAAAGGGAATCAAAGGGTTTCAAGACAGTAATTAAAGAAGTTGAGTTAAGTAACATTGGACGTAATTATGAAACACATAAGGATAAAAGGGAAATAGGAAAAGAAAGAGAATGGATGAAATATGAGGAACCTCTGAACTTAGTTGATGTACGCAATGACGAGGTTTACGGGTCCTTAATTGAGAAAATGTTGAGTTGTTCATTAAACTTCGACTTTAGGATTGAGAAAGGGGACCCTAGTAACTTAAAGATTCCATGCATGATAGGATGTAAGTTCATAGCCAATGCAAACATCGATTTAGATTCGCCAATGAATGTTATGTCAATAGTCTGTTACAATGCCATTAGAAATCGAGGGTATGAATTTGGGGGCAGAATTTCGTTGGGATAGGAAACGATATGCACATATTTGTAGGAAATATAAGTCATGTCTTGGATTTCACCATCCTCGAGAATATTGAAGCTAACATTGATCCTACTTTATCCCAAGTAGTCTTTGGCTGACCATTTATGGAGATCACTAAGCTAATATTAGATATGGAACAAGGCTTAATTACATTCGCTGATGGAATTAAGGAAGTCACTTTTACAACTCCGTATAGATATTTTGAAATGGATGACTAAGCTAGTAAATCACATGACTTGTTATCATCTAGGGTGATACTTAGTGAAGATGACCATAAGAGAGGATGTGAAATGGCATCTGATTTAGAAAGCGGATTTTACATGGATGTGGATAAGCTTGGTCCACCATATAAAGAGGAAATTAAAAGGATAAATCTTGATGCATCAATTAAAGCTAATGGAAGTAGGAAAGATGAAGGAGGAGTCACGTAAGGAGTGTGACTCCGAGTCGAGCTACAAGACTCGTAAATAAAGAAAAACGCTTAGTGGGAGGTAACCCAATCTTTTATTTTTATACATTTTAGGAGTGTCGTGTGTTTTACTCTTTATTGTTTTTTTCTATATGTTTGAATTATGTAATTATGCTTTGTTTTGTCTTTAACTTCGTCTTAATTACAATCAAAGGTATTTTGCATCAAATAAGTGTATGGGAAAATATCCGGTTTATAAGAACCATTTCAAACATGAAAAATAAATAATTTAGTTTAATTCACGTCTTGTATGTCTTGTGTCTTGTGTGTTTGTTTGAGTCATATGATTGTACTAATCATTTTTGTGGCCTATGCAGAAATATTTTCTAGGAAATAACTAATAGGATATGCGTGCAGAAATTTTTCCAAGAAAACGAATAAAAATGTTTTTACAGAGTCTGGAGACAGCGTCATGATTTTTCCTTAATGCGTCACGTCTCCAGCTACAGTAAAATTCATATTTTTTTTGAACTCTTGAAATTTTATTTTTGTATAATTTCCAGAATTTGTAATTTTCCTAATCCTTGTAGAAAGTCACGATTACATTAGTACATTCATCATATCTTTATTGCTTTCGTAGGGTCTAAACTTTATAAACAAGGGTTGTATATTATTATCTCGTGGATTTTACGCATGGTGTAGTTGTTTCTTGTCTTTGATTTGCAGGTTATATTTGACGAGGAGAAGCCCGAAAGTTCTTTGGATTTTTGCGTGGACGAATCTTGGATGACGATTTAGCCGGTTTATCTTGTTTCTTCCCCAATATTGAGCAAAGCCAGGGGAGTACTAGTTTCTTAGTACTAGAGCTTCTTTTAGTATTTATTCTACTCTATCTCTTTATTCATTTTTCGGGTACTGTAGATACATTTGTGGACACATGTTTAATAAAATCACAATGTTCAGAGGAGTTGGGGGGGGGGTTTCGCAGGAAAAAAGCCCTACTCCCATTCCTTCAATCGCATAGCATTTGTCCCTATAAAAGATGCTAGAAAATAACGCTAAGCGTAGATGTAAGTATTGACCCAAGAATTAAAAAAAATTATTGCACATACCGATGAAAACTTAGAGTGATAATAAGCGTCCATCTAGATAGGATTTATATGACTTACACAAAACACCCTACCACTCAAAAAAAATATCCACCTTAACAAAAATTTGAGGTATCCTTCCGCCAAGATCTTAAGAAATTAAGCCAACCCATCTTTGGTGCATTACTTATAACATTCTAAACCTTTAGCCTTGCTCAGTTATATGAATAGCAATACGCATGTGGTCTCGCTTTAGAAATTAAGCACCCATCTTTGGTGCTTAGATAATTTTAACCTTTAGCTTGCTCGAGTTAAGGAATGAGCAATCGCATGTGTCTCGTTCATGGATTTGATTGAGCATGTGTGGTTTTGTTGCTTTTTCTGGGTCATTGGTATCGGTTAAGATTATATGAGAGCATACCGGTAGTATATTAAATTCTAGAACTTGTTTTAGCGATGCATCTTGAGACCGCTAGTAAGATCGCATTCGTGTGATTATGACTTGCTAAATGATAAGAGGCATTAGGATAAACCCATGTTTTTAGCCTGTAATTTATATAGTTATGATGGTCACCCCGATCATATAACTACCCCCACACCCTTGCTTCGCACTTATTTTTAGTGCAAGATACCCCTAGTACACCCCTCTGAGCCTATCCTTACCTTATTGTATGATAAAGCTCATGAGGTGCTAAATGTAAGTGGTGAAAGAGGTGGCGGAAGATGGTGTTGACAATGCAAGCAACTAACAAAGAATGCTTATAAATAAAATGGTGACGAAGATTATGCATGTATGAACATGTAATGAGAGATATGAGTATGATGAATGTGCGAATGAGCACAAATTAACTTGATAACGATATCGATCTTTATTGACCTACACAATTCCAAATGGGTTAGTTGTAAGTCTAATGCAAGATAAAAGCAAGAATATCATTTTACAACATGATAGTTCAAACATGTATACCAACAAATACGAATGAAACTTGTTTAAGTATTATCACACAAAAGACTTAACAAGTAGGCACATAGATAGACATATATACAAACAAAACACGTTCACAAATAGACGCACAAATAGGAATACCCTTAAACTAAGCGAAGAGGAGGACATATGTTGCAACTAGCTTAAAATGTCATAATAGATGTTCGAAAAATATTGGATGATTCTATGAGTTTTAGAAGGACTTAAGTGCTAAATGAGTCAAAACCAACTATTGGGTAACCTTAATACAAGTATGAATAACCTAACTAAAGTGTTAGATAAAAAAGTTAACTTCCTTAAATGGTAAAAATGCCTTCTGTAGAACCGGGATAGGCGGTTCCTTTTGCAAGATGGAACCGCCCTATGCTGCAGATGGAACCAGCATCTGCAGGCTAGAGATCCTAAAGATCAAAGATTCTAAAAATGCTGCAAATGATCTCTGGAGCTATTTTGCATCTAAAAGGGTGATCAAAATATATTCCTAAATGATGCAAGAGGTTTCTAAAAAACCCAAGAGCTAAGAACATATAAATTTCGAATAAACCAAAAGCTCCTAATTTTAGATAGAAAGATTAACCAAAGAGCACAAATAGCTTAACAAATAACCATAAGCATAAATATTCTTGTTTACAAACCAACATATAAATTTTCAAGACAAACAAATAAGAAGAAACAACAAATATTCATATTCGAGCACATGCCAAATTGTTTTACCAAACACAAGTTTCAAGAAGAAGATGATTTAGATTAGTAAATTGATTGCACTAATAATGACGTGACAGATATGTGTCAGTGGAAACAAATAGACACGAGATCAAAAGATGGTGTTTTAGATAATGTGGTTGAGATGAACTAGATTTAAAAGAAAATCCTAAACTTCTACATGTATACCAAAAAAGCTACTTTGACATAATATAAGTGCACAAGTAGCTCATAAATCATGTAACATTGACGTATAAGGAGCAAGATGAAAAGATCATGTAAACCATGTTTACGCATGTATAAATTAAACCATCTTACAGATAGATTTAAGGAATGCCAACAAGGAACAAGAACTTTCAAACATAGATATATTCATATCATTATGTATTAAAAAGACAAATTATAAGTTCATATGAGACATCATATAAGAGACAATGTCATTTCAAATGTAAGAATCATGCAAGACATGTTTAAGCCTTAACATTTAGTGTCACGAATATAAGCATAAAGGCATTCAAAAGGGAAACAAAACCTTGCTAAGGTTTATGCATATGACAATTAATCAAATAGTTATCAAATACCAAGATAACATCAAGAAAATTAATCAAACAAGAACATATCATCAACATATGTATATGCAATGCAAGAAGTCATGATAGACTAACGAAAGAAAGATCATATTAACTACTATTATGGAAAACGTAGCATTAGGGGTGTTTGGGAGATGAAAAACAAGTTGGTGAACTAGTGGTTATATAGGATTGACAAGTATGAAATGATAATTTCAAAATGTTTAAATTATTTTACTTAGTGTTTTTGAAACGCCCCCTTTTCAACATGACCAAAAATACTTAGGCGAAAGCGTTATGACTCAAATCTAACCCACTGCTATTCTTTTATAAGCTGACAATAATATATTACAAATCATTCCTTGAGACTATATTTACATAAAACTAGACTCAATTACCTTTAAAACGACGAGTGGCACAACTTCTAACTCCATACGGTTGATTTTATACGAAATTCCCAAAATGACCTATTTTCTGCAAAACTTGTTGTCCTAATTTTATACATGGCTAAAATGTCCAAAACTTGACTTCTATAACTCGACATAACATGAAAACTTCTAGAATTCATTTTTAAAATATATACTTCAATATCAAATACATATTTGGTCTAAATGAACCGCATAACCGTTCTTTATGAGTTTTGCCAAACACTGGTTTTGATCCGTTTAAACCATAATTATAACTTATTGCGTTGACCCGCTTTAAGGTATGCTTTTAAGACAATAACTAGACATCATTACACTTCATTATTACTTTGAGTATTTCAGATGAAATACTCAAGTTGTCAATCCTACTTTGATGTGCATAAGTTTTATTACAATATTTGTCAAAACACTTATAACTTAACCAAATTCTTATTCTTAATTAAGATATTAAGATTATGCAAGATGTTGATATAGCATATGAAAAGAGGAATATGCCTATATGAGGTACACAAGATCTAGCAAAAGCCCCACTGTACAAAAACATGAAATTGACAAACAAAGGAACAAATAGCATGCCAAACAAGACACTTATGTTTTATAAGCAAACAAACGCAAATACAAGATGCAAACAAGAGAAACAAGTAGTCATATAGCGTATCACACATCATAATCATTATTTTTACTAATATGAGTTACTGAAACATTTATGGAAATGCATTTTTGACAAAGCTAGGAGTTAACCCAAACACTCTTTTTGAAACTGTATAAATATTTTTTAAGAACCTAAATTGACAAACGAGCGAATGAAAGACATGATAAGGTAGACACATATATTTCACAAACAAAAAAGCTCAAATACAATTATAAATAAGCATATAATCAAGGTAAACAATGCAAAGTAAAACAACTAGTCATTTAACATAGCATACGAAAATAAATTCTTTTCGCCTTACGTTGAATATGATAATGTATACCAAGCTTGATTAGTTTCCAAAATACTTAAATTTCAAAGGAGGATGTATCAATGTTCAAAGGATACCAACTTAAATTGCCCGACTCAAAAGTTTGAGTTTATATGTTAATACGAAAATTGAAATTTTAGACACTTTGTAGTATTTTGAAAATTTGATTTACTTAAACGTTTAATCAGTACCTCTAACCCATTTAATTAGAAAGTAGACTCAATTTCCTTCGAAATGGTAGATGGCACGACTCGTACGGACTTACGGTTAATTTTTTACGAGCTTTCAAAGATGACCAAATTTATGAAAAACCTTCTGTAGAACCGGGTCCGCCAGTTCCGTTTCAAAAGGGAACCGCCCTTTGTAAGCAAAGGGAACCGCGGATCTGGTCGAATTTTCCAAAAACTTTGTAGGCTTTAAGATAAACTAATATAACAAATTTTAATCATTGTTCAAGCTGGTATACCAAAGATATTCAATAATAAAAACTTCTAAGAATAAAAACAACATACTTTTCATATTAAGTCTCGTTTTTCGGATAATTTGATACATGGATCGTACTCGGTTTTGAAAATTATTTTTTTTGAAAACTAAAGCCACGTGGCTCTGATACCAATTATGGAAAATGTAGAGGGGGTGATTACTTTTCCGTTTAAAGTCTTAAAAGTTTCGTATCAAATATCCGATCAAACTCGATGTAATATGATAAGTACCAATGACTATATGAATAATAGAAAACATAGAATAATCAAGTAGTCACAACACAAGCATTAAACATCAAGTCACAACACAAGCATAATTATAAAGTAAAAAGATAGTGATATGTAAAAGAGAAAGCAAACCGAACACGATAATTTATAGTGGTTCGGTCATAGAGCTCCTCTCTGCCCTACTCCACTCCCCGAGTACCCAACTCGAGAGTTATTCCACTAGATCAACAAGCTCCTTTCTCGGCGGAGAAAACCTTACACAACGTCGTTTACACTTTTTTATGTACAAAGCTAAATACTAGGTTCTAGATCAAGGTAGAACCAATCGAACGTCGCTTACCCTGTATCCAATACAAAGCTAAATACCGAGTTCTTACACACCGGGTAGAACCAACCCAAACCCGTTATGTTTTATGGCCCAACATAACAAACCTTGTGTTTTATGGCACAAACACATAAACCATCCAATCTAATTGATGATACAAGATAATGATGTGATTACAATGATGATCCAAGACAATGTGTCTAATGGATATGAATGACTAATCTAAATGTACTTCCATTAATGGGAAGCCTTCAAATGGATGAAGATTGTGAGATCTCTAATTCTAGATCTTCATAAGTATATGCTTTGTGATGGATGGAAGTGGCAAGATCTATAAGGCTTGCTTTGGTGGATGTGGATGGCAAGATCTTGAAGTATGCTTTGGAGGATCATTTCGGGTGTATGCTTACAACAAGATGAATATTAGAAGCATTATGATCATATGAAGATAAGGGTGTTTAAAAGGGAATTCCTACATAACTAAATGAGAGAAAAATGCAGAGAAAGTGTGTGAAATGATGATCAAATGGTGAGATTTGGTCTTCTATTTATAGGTAGCCGGTTCCATTTTCGAAAAATATTTATTTTATTTTATTTTTATTTTATCAAATCTTCTTAAAATATTTTATGATCTTGCAAGATCTTTTCTAGGTATAAAAAGATTATGGATGAGGTCATGCATGAGGTAAAAAGGTATTTTTACTTTCTTAAAATAAAAAGAAAACTTGTATATTTAAATTATAAGTAAACTTTGTAAAATAAAATGTCTAAAAGTCAAGTTTAGCAAATGTGCAAGAAAACTTTATTGCTAAAGAGAAAATGAAGTTTGTTTACTTGTATAAATAAAATATATATTTAGACATAAACTTTAGTGTAAAAATAAAAATGACGCATTTGTATAAAAATACTTGTGAATGCAAAATGTGAAATGAGGTTTGATCATAATGCAACATAACAAACATGTATGAACCTGTGTTGTAACATACCAGGATTCGAGACGTCGAGAGATGTTGATGTATGTTGAGACAAAATATGATTACGAGTAACTTCTACATTTTACGTTATGTATTACAAGTTACATGTTTGTCATCAACAAAACAAACAAGATTGTGTAGATTAAATATCGTAATATTTGCACTAATGGTATTGTTTGATTAATTGGTCTACGCTTTCTATTAACATGTTAGGCTAAATTTATAAGTGTTGCTTATGATTGCATGAAACTTGGTTTGTAATTCCTTTTACTATTGTTTCTTGTTGGTGGTGTGCACGTTAGGCTCTAGAAAACTAGCTTCTTAATTGCTTGCGAAGACGTCTAAGGAAACGTGATTGTGTAGAAAGGATACCATCGTAATATTCTTCATACTACCTTGCCCTAATATGGTTGATCACCTTTTAAGTGTTTGAATACGTGTAGTGTACTCTTAGAGACCTTGTAATAGTCTTCATACTACCTTACTTGTGCATTGCCTTAACAGAATATTCAATAGACGGCGGGTTCGTGTAATTCGTTCATGAATTAGGAAATACTTACACAGTACACCGTAAGGGTGACGGGCAATAGGATTAGGAAGAGCAAACTAAGGAGTAGTGCATGATTAAGTGAGCACGTTTGTTTTCTTATACGAGTTTCCACATTAGTTAGATTAGTTTAGAAGTAGTTTAGTAGATAATTAGTTTAAATAAAACCCTCTTCAAAAACCGAGAGTTTACATGCTTTCATAAAATATAAAAATACAAAAATAATCTTCTCTAAACCCTTAGACCTTAGTGACATTCAATTCGAGCCTACCCAAATATTCCCCTAGAGAATGATAACAACCCCCGAGTCTTGCCTATACTACACTGCAACGATTAGGTACTTTGCCTAGGGGATTGTAAAACTTTTTTAGTTTTGCAAAACTCTGCATCAATGGGTAAGCAATCTTGAAGTCTAACGACCATTCCCAAGTCACCTCTTTAGGTTGTCTTCTGCTTCATTGCACAAACACTTGCCGAACCGGTATGCCTTTCTGCAAAACAATTCGGGTATCACAAATTGCCAATGGCTGCTCCACGGGCTGCCCCTCATGTTCATCCTTTGCCAAATTCGTAACCTGTTCCTGAAAATGGTTTGAGTAATGACACATGGAATACCGGGTGGATCTTACTTGAATATGGTTGAGCAATTCGATAAGCCACCTTTCCCACACGCTCTAACACCTTAGATGGTCCATAATACCGTTTAGCAAATTTGTTGGAATAATGCTTCACCAAAGTAACATGGCGATAAGGTTGCAGTTTAACAAGCACCATGTCCCCGGTATTGAACTCGACATCCCACCGTTTCCGAATAGCTTGCCTTTCCATGCGGTGCTTAGTGACTAATAGATTTTGTGTAAGCTGGCGTAACAAGGCATCACGCTCAACTAACGACTCTTCTACAGCCGCGACCTTGGACGACCCGAGTGGGTAAGGAATAATTGCAGGAGGAAAACGCTCATGTACCCGTATTTGATGGTAGCCCGTACGTAAATTGAGTTTAGTAAAAATAACAGCACCCCTAGCTCATCAAACATCTCATCCACACAAAAACGATAACTTCTGTCCTTCTTTTCCACTAATAACACTGGAGATGAGAAAGGGCTTTGACTAACCTGTATAATTTCCTGACATAACATCTCATTTACGAGTTTCTCCATTTCCCCTTTTTAATAATGGGGATAACGATAAGGCCGTACATTCATCGGTTTTGTATTTGGATATAATTGAATTCGATGGTCAATGCTACGATAGGGTGGAAGAGTGGTGGGTACCTAAAAAAGTAATTCAAAGTGGTTTAAGAGTTGCATGATCCCCGGTTGTACTGCTATGCCTGCCGTGGCTATAACTCCATGTTCATGCTCCACAAAAGTCAAATTATACAACTCATATAACTCGTAAACATTATCCGTCTCTAATAAACCCTACATATAGCGTAGGCTAATTTGCTTCATGCGCAGCGAGTCGTCCCCTTGCAATTTGTAACCGCGTTCCAACCAAGTAAATTCCATTGTCTGTTGGGAATAATCATGCGTTACCTTTCCTAGTTGTTGCAACCACTGAATACCTAGCACAATATCTGGCCCTGTCATAGGAAGCACATACAAGTCCACCTCCATGCGCAACCCCTAGATTTCAAGCGTTACTTGAGCACATAGGTTTTTACACAATAAGGTTTCACCATTGCTGATGTATACTTTAAAGAGCTTCGTGTTCTTAACCGGTAGCTTCATTCCCGGTTAAACAAAATTGTGAGTGCTATCGTTATCAATTAGAATGTGCACCTTACCCGTAACCAATGTACCCCATAACTGAAGAGATCAGGACTTTCGTGTCCGACCAAAGAATTACGAATCGAGATATCCCTGCTTTCTATGGCCTCTTCAAGCTTTGTTTCCAGAGGCTGCTCCTCGGTTAAATCCTCATCCGCCATAAGTAACAAAAACTTACTAGGACATTTATGACCCCGTACCTATCGATTATCACAATTAAAACATAAGCCCTTACTAAGCCGTTCCTGGCGCTCCGTGGGTGAAATCCATTTAATAGCTAATGATTTGGCTGTAGCATTGGAAGTACCTGATGTGGGAGTAGGTAGCAATGGGGGTTTAACTGATTGGGACACCATGGCTGGTTGGGATATCGCGACGATTGCGTCCTTTGCGATCCTCCTCCTGACGCAATAGTAGTCGCTTGGCTAATGATCGACACCCACTGATAATCCAAATGAGCCTCAGTAACCCTTGCTAATGCAAATGCATCCCCTAAGTTCGTGGGTTTGGCAACAAGTAATTCCCGTTGTAGGTTTAGTTTAAGCCCAGAAACATAAAACGAGATAAGCAAATTCTCTGATATATTAGTAACCCTATTCATTAATTTTTCTAACTTACATTGGTATTGAGCAACCGTACCAATTTGTAACAATTTTGATAAAGCCCCTTGCGGATCCTCATACTTCGAAAGGTCGAATCGATTCTTGACACTGTCTACAAATGCATCCCAGTTGGTAATAAACCCATTCTGCTTCATCTAACGAAACCATTTCGCGGCCTTACATGCGAGGTTGAATCCTACAATCCTTAGCCATTGATCGATCGAAGTATTTAGTGTTAAAAACATGAAAAGTATCGGTCACTTCCAACAATAGTTAGTCAAAGGCCGTAGTTAAGTAATCTAATTGGGACAAAAGGCCCATGGAAAGCCCACAAGCTCTCTATGGTCGGCTAATAGGGTAGTATAAATACCCTCTCCATGCCTTGGAGAGGGTGGTTGGTTATTCATTTGTTTCACACATTTATGCATTTCCATTTTCATGTTTACTTTCTCTCTCTAAGTGTTCATCCAACCACTCTTTCTCTAAAACCACCTCTCTTTCCCTACCCTTGTATGTTATTAGATATCATTCAATTGGTATCAAGAGCCATGGAGTGATTTGTTTAGTTATTGTGTTTGTTTTTGTTTTGTTTTCCTTTAAACCGTACGTCCTTTCTTGTTTGTTTCTTTTTGTTTCGAAGCTTCAACATACACTAAAATATCATTTACTTAGGTAAAGTTGATCTAATATCTTTGGATATAGGTGTATTTTCTTTGGATTAAAGAAAAACATCATTTTTTTACAAATTTAGTTTTCGAAAACCTCAAAAGTACAAATCTTGATTTTGAAATTTTTGGTTTAAAAATTATAAAGTTTGCATATTTAAGGTACCTATAGGTTTAGTAATACTAGTTGTACAAGAAAATTTGGGAAAAAACAATCAAAAGTTAGTCATTTTGTGTTTTAGAGATTTTGTGTTTCGTCACCGGATTCGTATTTCAGATGTCAATCGGATTCGCAGTTTCCAGTACTCACCAGATTCACAGTTTCAAGTGTCAACTGGATTCGCAGTGTCTAGTACTCACCGGATTCGCAGTTTTATGTACTAACTGGATTCGCAGTTTCTTTGTCAATTGGATTCGCAGTTGTCAGTGGCAACCTAATTCACAGTTTTCCTTTGGCAACCTAATTAGCATTTTTCCATTGAAAACCGAATCTGCAACTTCACTTGGACTAAAGTTAAAACATAAAAAATTGCTAACATAAATTATACGGTTTATTTCTTGGATTTGTAAAATCCCGTGAAACATTTATTTGATTTCCCGGTTTAATCAAGAATTGTAAAATTCCGTGTAGTTTCACGACTTAAAACACATAAAAGACAACACCTTCAAACACAATTTCTTTCAATCACCGTTCGATCAAACTGTACTCTTTTAACATACAACTTTCTCAATGACGACTCTTAATGACAAAATGATTCTTTCGGGTGCTGACAATCGTCCACCTATGTTGGAAAAAGATATGTACGATTCTTGGACAAGCAAAATGGAGCTACACATGATGAATAGACAACATGGACGAATGATCCATGAATCTGTTGAAAATGGTCCACTCATCTGGCCTACGATTGAGGAGAATAGAGTGACTAGACCAAGAAAATACTCTGAGTTATCTGCTACGGATGGAATTCAAGCTAATTGTGATGTCAAGGCGAAAAATATCATTCTCCAAGGATTACCACCAGAGGTCTATGCACTTGTTAGCAATCATCGAATCGCCAAGGAACTTTGGGAAATAATTTAACTTCTCATGCAAGGAACTTCATTGATGAAACAGGAAAGAAAGTGTAAACTATATGATGAATTCGATAAGTTTGCTTATAAGAAAGGGGAAACACTACGTGATTTATACTTGAGATTTTCACTGCTACTCAATGACATGAACATCTACAATGTGAAACTAGAACAATTTTAAGTAAACACCAAGTTTTGGAATACCCTTCCTCTTGAGTGGAGCAAATTTGTGACCGATGTCAAATTGGTTCGGGACTCGCACACAACTAATATTGATCAACTTCATGCTTACTTGGGACACTACGAATTTCATGCAAATGAAGTTCATTTAATGCATGAACGCAACTCAAGTCCGCTTGCTTTGGTTGCAACCCATCAGATGACCCAGTCTCCTTATCAAACTTATCAGAACTCATACCAAAACTCTCAATTTCAACCACAAGTTTCACTATATCAGTCTCTATAGTATGGATCACCTTATCAGTCTCAACTATACTCAAACTATCAATAATCAACACCTATTTCAATCATTTATCCATCCAATGATTATTAATCATCAGTTCACCACAACGTTTATTCTCCACCATCATCCATCCCTCAAATGGAATATGCTCCCACAGTTAACCAACAACAACAACAACCTGAATTTCCCTAACTAGACTCAGGTCTAACTGTTCCAGTGTTCAAGCAAAGTGACGATCCCATTGATGCCATCAACCATATGATGTCATTCTTATCAACTGTCGTCACATCTCACTATCCTACTACCAACAACTAGCTAAGGAATTCATCAAACCCTAGGCAACAAACTACCATTAATGATGGAAGAGTGACTTTACAACTAGTACAGGGGAGACAAATTTCTTTTGCTACAGGTACCACTAGGACCTACACTCCTGGAGCAAGTGGAAGCAATTCTGGGAAACAAAGGACTATTATTTGTTACAACTGCAAAGGGGAAGGACACATGTCCAAACAGTGTACTAAACCTAAAAGGAAACGGGATGATTCGTGGTTTAAGGATAAAGTGTTGCTGGTACAAGCTTAAGCAAATGGTCAAATTCTACATGAGGAAGAACTAGCATTTTTGGCAGATCCAGATTCTGCAGAAGGTCAAGCCACACAGACTGTCATTACTCACAATGTTGCTTATCAAGCTGATGATTTTGATACATATGACTCTGATTGTGATAAACTCAACACTGCCAAAGTTGCTCTCATGGCGAATTTATCTCATTATGGTTTAGATGCTCTCGCTGAGGTATACAATCATGATAATGTGGATAACAATATGATTAATCAAGGTGTGCAGGTGATGCCGTCTTCTGAACAGTCGAATGTTGTGAACCATTCAGAGACTGAAATAACCAGTGATAGCAATATCATTCCTTATTCTCAGTATGTGACAGAATCACAACAGACATATGTTCAGAATTCTAACTTATCTGCACAATAAGATGCACTGATATTATCTGTAATTGAACAACTGAAAACCCAAGTAATTAATTGTACCAAGATAAAACTGGACAATAAAAATGTCAATGATACTTTAACTGTTGAGCTTGAAAGATATAAAGAACAAGTTAAAGTTTTGAAAGAAGGACAAAATGTTGATTTAAAAAATTAAAATAACGTTTCAAATTCAAGTAAACAGTCTGTCAAGATTGATCGTCTTAAACAAACTCTTTCTGAACAATTAAAAGAAAATGAATCTTTAATGCAAACAGTTACTCTTCTCAAAAATGGTTTCAAGAAAGAAGAATCTAGAAACATTGATAGAGAAATTGCTTTAGAAAAGAAGATTAAACAGCTGGATAATATTGTTTATAAAAGAGATCAATCAGCACAAACTGTTCATATGTTGACAAAACCACAGTTTTTCTATGACCATACCACTAAACAAGATCTAGGTTTTCAAAATCTTTTTTATCTAAAGAAAGCTCAGCAGTTAGAACTAAAGCTTTATGATGGTAATGTCATTAAGAACACTAGTGCTATTGTGATTCCTGACTCCGAAGAGATCCTAATGCTTGCTAAATAGAGTCGTTCAAAAATGCTTTTAAAACAACAGGATCCAATGGTTTTAGAAAAGAAAGTTATTACCACAACAATTGATTATGCTGTTCTCAACCAACTTTCTCAAGATTTTGAAAAATGATTTATTCCACGAACTGAATTGTCTGTTGAACAAGCCTTTTGGTCTCAGAGTTCTATGAATTCTTCAGATCCTAGTCCTTCTTGTAGACCCACCAAAGTCGAGGTTCCGAAAAAACTTCCTAAAGTCAGCATGGTAAATACGAGTTTGAAAAAACTTAAACACCATCTTGCTAGTTTTGACGTGGTTATCAAAGAAAGAACCACGGCCACAGCCATCACTGAGGGCTCGTGGGGGTTTAAACATACAAAAGCTTGTTTTAGGGATAAAATTATTCCATTTGTAAAAGCTATGAAGGACATATTCAATACATTCGATCAATATCTAATTGATGAACTTACTGAAGTTCAAAATGTATTTCATCAAATGGAACAGGTTATGGAACAACATCGTTTAGAGTCCAAAATGTTTGAAGTTAAAATGAATCAAGTTTTAAACGAGAAGGAACGACTCTTGGAACAAGTCATTAACAAAGATATAGTGAACATAATTATGAATTCTACTGTGGATAATGCTTCTGTGAATATGCATGAATGTTAAAAGTGTCTCAAACTTGAGAATGAGCTTTTTCAACAAAAAGGATTTCATTGAGAAAGAGACTTATGATAAACTGTTCAGAAGTTATGCAACTCTTAAAAAACATTGCATTTCTTTAGAAGTTGATACTCAGCTTAATCAAGAAATTTTTCAAAGGGACAATTCTTTTTCAAATCAAAGTGCTCTAAATTTTGATCAATACTTTGAATTAAATGAATTGAAAGCTCAGTCGCAAGAGAAAGACACGGTCATAAGAAAGTTAAAAGAGAGAATTAAATCTTTAAGTGGAAATATGAATGAGGATAAGGTCAAAAAGGACATAG
Source organism: Tanacetum coccineum (assembly GCA_026074375.1). Lineage (NCBI taxonomy): Eukaryota > Viridiplantae > Streptophyta > Magnoliopsida > Asterales > Asteraceae > Tanacetum > Tanacetum coccineum. The sequence continues at coordinate 19,681 of BQNB010033812.1, forward strand.
AAGAGATTGAAACGATAAATATTGAATTGGATCATAGGGTGTCAAAACTTATTGCAGAAAATGAACATTTGAAACAGACCTATAAGCAACTTTATGACTCGATTAAACCAACACGTATTCGATCAAAAGAACAATGTGATGCTTTAATTAATCAAGTTAATCAAAAGTCTGTGGAAATCTCTGATTTAAATGTAAGTCTTCAGGAAAAAGATTTGGTCATTACAGCTCTCAAGGATGAATTAAGGAAACTTAAAGGAAAAGATTTAGCTGATAATGTTGTTACCAAACACACTATTGCTCCAGAAATGCTTAAGATTGATGTGGAACCTATAGCCCCTAGATTGTTGAATAATAGGACAGGCTTACTTCTGATCTACCTTAGCATAACAGGAACACTGTGATTCTTAGGGAAATAGTGGAACAAGGAAAATCACAAAATCCTCTAAATAATTCCTTAGACTCTGCTTGTAAGTATACCAAATGAATTCAGGAGTTGCTTATAATAATCAGACAAACCTGCCCTAGCATCAACAATTCAAGTGATAAATTAGTGGTTGTGACCCCAAAGAACAAGGACAAAAGAGTTAGATTCACTGAGCCCGTCACATCCTCAGGAAACACAAACACAAAAATAGCTTCTTCATCAAACCTAGTTTCTAACAAACCTATGTTGTCTTCTACAGGAGTAAAACCGTCTACTAGTGCTAGCAAATCACAGCCTTCAAGCAATACAAAGAAAGATAAGATTCTGCAAACACCAAGTAGTACTCAGAAGAATAAAGTAAAAACCCACCCTAGGACAATTAAATCTAGTTTGAAAAATAAGAATTGTTTTGTTGAATCTAAAGAAACCGCAAATGTGCAGAATTCCAATCTTAATGCGAATTCTGAACTTCTATGTGTTAAGTGTAATGGTTGCATGCTTTCTGATAATCATGATTTGTGTGTTCTTGATTTTATCAATGATGTTAATGCTCGTGCTAAATCTAAATCTGTTAAGAAAAGTTCAAAGAGAAAACTTTGGAAACCAACAAGAAAGGTGTTCACAAATATTGGATACACTTGGAGATCTACTGGTTGGACCTTCACTATAGTAGGAAATGCGTTAGCTTTAACTAGGATTACCACAGCTGCTGCAGTACCCCCTAGGAAACCAACTACTCTAGAAACTGATACACATAAGCCTTTCAAAACATTAGTTTACTCAAGGAAACCTAGGAAATCTAAAACTAATGTTCCTGTTAGCAAACCTAAGATTATTAAATCTATATCTGCTAACAACAAGGAACCTAGTAAATCTTGGGGATCCATAGTTTATGATGTTCCATCTTTCTTCTCTGATTGAATGCAGGTGTCATTTTGTTCTCTGGTATTTGACTCTGGTACTCCAAGCATATGGACTGGAGTCGCTCTCAGCTCACAATTTCGTCAATAATTTTTGGGTAATATAAAATTCAAAAATGATCACGTGGAAAAGATATTGGGATATGGTGATTATCATAATGAGAATGTTATGATCTCAAGGGTTTACTACGTGGAAGGACTTAGACATAACTTATTCTCTGTTGGGCAATTCTGTAATTCGAACCTTGAAGTTGCTTTTCGTCAACCACATGCTTCATTCGTAATCTTGAGGTGTTGTTCTATGACTGGATCTCGAGGCAACAATCTGCTACTCCTGCTCTTGGAGATATGATGCCGTCCTCTTCTATATGTCTCTTGTCAAAGGCCTCAAAGACTAAGTCCTGGCTATGGCACTACGTTCTATTCATTGACTTTGTGCAATCAACCATTTAGCTATGACACGGTTTGTTTGAGGTCTCCCTAAGCTAAAATTGAAAGGACACATTTGTGTTCTTCATGTGCAATGGGCAAAAGCAGAAGAAAACCAAAAAACCTCAAATCCAAAGACACCAACCAAGGAAAAACTCTATCTATTGACATGGATCTTATGTGGGACCAATGCTGTTTATGTCGCTAAGTGATAATGGAAAAGAAGGTCATCCTCGTCATAGTCGTTGATTTACTCTCGAGTTACATGGGTAAAGTGCTTAAGGTCAAATGATGAAGCTCCAGATTTCATAATCAAGTTTCTCAGATGATTCCAAGTTTGGCTTCTTATAGTACCTTGTCACGAATTTAGAACAGTAATGGAACTGAATTTGTTAATTCAAACTCTGCGTTTCGTTACGTGGAATATTTGTTGAGAAGTTGGAATCTCTCATTGAACATTTGTTGCTCCGCTCTCTACAAAACAAAATGGTGTCGTTTGAAAGGACGTAATCGTACGTTAATTAGAGTTACCCTGCACAATGTTGATTTATGCAAAAGATCTGTTATTCTTATGGGCAGAAGCAGTTGCTACCGCATGTTATACCCAAAATCGTTACATCATACGTCTTCGTCATGACAAAACACCATATGAGCTTTTACATGACAAACTTCCAGACTTATCATTTTTCCACGTATTTGGTGCACTTTGTTATCCGACAATTGATAACAAGAACTTGGGAAAGTTCAAACCTAAAGCTGATATTGGTATTTCATTGGCTATTGCACCTTACAAAGAAAAGAATTTAGAATTTAGAAACCGACTTTACCAGATGAATCATCGAAACAATTCATGTAGATTTTGATGATCTGACAGCAATGGCTTCTGAACACAGTAGTTTAGAACCCGCACTTCATGAAATGACTCCTGCAACAATCAGTTCAGGACTCGTGCCAAGCCCTCCTCCTTCAACGACGTTTGTATCACCTTCAAGAACTGATTGGGATATCTTATTTCAACCACTGTTTGATGAATTACTCAACCCTTCATCAAGTGTTGATCGCGCAGCCCCTGAAGTCATTGCTCCAATTGCTGAAGTAGTAGCTCCAGAACCTGTTGCATCAACTGGTTCACCTTCCTCAACAACTGTTGACCAAGATGCACCATCACCTAGTAACTCACAAACAACACCCAAAACTCAATCTCCTGTCATTTTTAGCGATGTTGAAGAAGAGAATCACGACTTAGATGTTGCACACAGGAATAACGATTCATTATTTGGCATTTCAATTCTAGAAAACGACTCTGAAGCATCTTCTTCTTTGGATGTTATTCCCACCATTGTGCACACTGCTGCTCCTAACTCAGAACACGTTACCAAATGGACCAAGGATCATCCTTTAGACAACATCATTGATGAACTCGAAAGACATGTTTCCACAAGACTCCAACTCTATGAACAAGCCTTATTTTGTTACTATGATGCCTTTCTCACATCGGTTGAACCAAAGAACTATAAAGATACATTAACTCAAGCATGTTGGATTGAAGCAATGCAAGAGGAGCTTAATGAATTTAAATGTCTTGAAGTCTGGGAACTCGTTCCTCGTCTAGATAAAGTGATGGTTATTACTTTAAAATGGATCTACAAGATGAAACTTGATGAATTAGGAGGAATTCTAAAGAACAAGGCTCGTTTGATGGCTTGTGGTTACCGTCAAGAAGAGGGAATTGATTTTGAGGAATCCTTTGCTCCAGTGGCTAGACTTGATTCTATTCAAATTTTCCTCGCACATGCTGCTCACAAGAAATTGATCGTCTACCAAATGGATGTTAAGACGACATTCTTGAACGGCATTCTGTGTGAAGAAGTTTATGTCAGCCAACTGGACGAGTTTGTGGATAAAGACAATCCGAATCATGTGTATAAGCTTAAGAAGGCTCTATATGGGTTGAGACAAGCTCATCGCGCGTGGTACGAACTTTTGTCGAAGTTTCTACTCTCTTAAGAATTCTCTAAAGGAACCGTGGATCCCACATTGTTCATCAAAAGACAAGGCAAATATATTCTCCTGGTACAAATTTATATTGATGATATAATCTTTGCGTCTACTACACCTGAACTATGTGATCAATTTTCAAAAATAATGTGTTCAAAGTTTAAGATGTCGATGATGGGCAAAGTCCTAGAGGCATATTTTTAAACCAATTTAAATATGCTCTAAAATCTTTGAAAAAATATGGTATAGAATCTAGTGACCCCGTGGATACTCCCATGGTGGAGAAATAAAAACTGAATGAAGATGCACAAGGGAAAGCCGTTGACCCTACACACTATCGTGGAATGGTTGACACCTTTATGTATCTCACAGCCAGTAGACCAGACCTAACATTTATTGTATGCATGTGTGCCCGGTATCAGGCAAAGCCTACCGAAAAACACTTACATGCTATAAAAAGAATCTTTAAATGCCTAAGAGGAACCGTTAATAGGGGACTCTAGTATCTAAAGGATTCTTCTATTGCTCTAACAGCTTATGCAGACGTTGATCATGCGGGTTGCCAAGATACTAGACGAAGTACATCAGGAAGTATGCAATTATTGGGAGACAGGCTTGTTAGCTGGTCATCAAAAAGGCAAAAAAGCGTTGCGATATCTATTATAGAAGCTGAATATATAGCCTTGTCTGGCTGTTGTGCTCAAGTCCTTTGGATGAGATCACAGCTTATCACTGTTGTGTTGGTTAATGCCCAACCACCTTCAAGAAGGCAAAGAAGTCAACTTCATAACCTTTTCCATTATCAGTAGCAGCAGTGGACGAATCGAGACAATCAAAATACATGTAGGAATCCGCTTATCTACTTGCCTTTCAACCTCAGAGCATTCAGTTCAGGTACCGCAGCGGTCGACGACTTGGCTGGGGCAAGCACTTTGGGCAAGAGAAAGAATGAATTACATATCACCAAGAAGGGAATGCCGAAGTTTTACGCCGGAGACCCTGAAACAATTGGCAGATGAAGCTGAAGAATAGTGGTGGTACCTATTCAAATATCCTGTATATAATATGTATATATATATATTACACACCAGAAAAACCAAAAAGATTTTTCATTTTCAGAAAACCTTTATAAAAACAAAATACAAAAATATAAAATCTATTAAAACCAAAGAAAAAATTAAAAATGAGAAAAATATAAAAAGAAGTAATAATGGCATGTCTTCTGAAAATCGATAACATTTACGATCTTAGAAATGTCATTTAATAATGATACGAGGCTGTAAATGAAGTTCGAGCAGAAGTTTAAATGTTTTCAAAACATGTCAAACGGCTTGCTATTATTTCCGATAGCAACCCGACCATCATCTTAAAGGCAAGTATTTCAAAAGAAAACTTGACCTCTCAACGGGAATTTATTCTCGGGCATGGTCTACTTTATAACCATGCAAAGGCTTGTGTTTACTTTGCAACACAACCTGTGCTTCCTATATTACCATGAGTGTACGTGTTAGTGCACTTATGTGTTAAAATAAGAGAAATCTTATTTCATGGTGTTTGATTTTCAAAAATAAAACATTTTGTCATCAGCAAATGCTTTTCAAAGACATTCGACTTCTCAAACAACGACTACAACTCTTTAAATAGAAAACGGGTCATTGTTTGAGGGGGAGAAAATGTCAAATATCTTCTTCAGAAAGTCATTTGATAAAAGGAATAAAGGTTTTTAAACAATAACAAAATATCATCTTTTAAGGAAAGTTAATTAAGTTTAGCTTATGTGTGCCCTAAATGTTATTTGTTTATGCCTTTAAGGAGAATATGTGCAAATTTAAGGTGTTAGGTATGCTAGTTAAAAATACAAGGACTATTTGTGCCAACTTGTTAACTTAAAATGCCTAAAATAAATTATGAATGAAAAGTGCTAAAGATCTTAAACATTAGGGGGTAGATGTGTCAAAAACATAAAATATTTTATAACACCCCACCACTCTCCGTTTTCACTCACACATACATACCACACTTACACCTTTTCTCTCTAAAACCCTCCTTCGAGTCATCATCTTCTAGCTCACCATTTTCATTCAATTTCATGCCTAAGGTATAACTAAAACATTGATCCTTACACCTTAATGATCCAACATCTCGAACAAATTCCATTTTACAAGGTTTAAAGATCGAAAACCCTAAAAATCAAATTAGGGTTTCAACTTGAGAAAGTGAGTGAAAAATGCAATATCGATTAGGGGTTTTTTCACATTAAGTGTTAAAATGATCGTGATAAGCAGTTTCTTAATAAGAATACGCATATGCGTTAGATTGTTTATTGATTGTCGAATATATAGTGTTTTTGAGTCTTGTAGAAAAAGTTTAGGGGTTTTGTTTAGATATTGTAAAATGTATATTAAATGTATGTGTGAATTGATATCTTCATTATGAAATGTTTGTTCTAGTGCAATTAATTTATGGTAAAAAAAATGTTTGTTTGTATTATTTCTTGATGAATTTGTGTCTATGAGATGCTAAAAATGTTCATGTGTATACTCCGATGCTATATGACTGAATTTTGAAGTTAAAACATGGTTAAAAGCCATTTGAGTTTGTGAACCGAATTGGCAATTCTTTGTTTGAAGCGAACTCGCAGTTCCCATTAATTGACCAAACTTGCAGGATTGTAGTATTGAACGAAACTCGCAGGGTTGTAGTAGTGAGCCGAAACTTGACAGTTTGCATTATTGACCAAAATCGCAGTTTGCTTTAGTGACCGAACTCGCAGTTAGCATTACTGGCCGAACTCGTAGTTAGCTTTAGTGGACGAACTTGCAGTTATCTTTAGTGACCGATCTCGCAGTTTGCTTTAGTGACCGAAATCGCAGTTAGCTTTAGTGACCGAATTCGCAGTTTGCTTTAGTGTCCAAACTCGCAGTTTCCAATAGTGACCGAACTCGCAGTTTTTTATTAATTGACCGAACTCGCAGTTTTTCAATAGTAACCAAACTTGCAGTTCTCAATATTGACCGGATTCGCAGTTTTCACTTAACTTTCAAGATTCACAATTATAATTAAAGGAAACAAAAGGCTAATACTTAAGATCTAATCAAGAGGTGACTTAAAACTTGTTTTAGGTAGCAAATTTAAAATTGGTTATCTTTGAAACATAATCAGGTTAATATTGGCTTAACTAGTGTAACTAAAACAAGTCTTAGGTAATCTAACTCCCTACTAGTTAGAATGAAGTAGATTCCTAGACAGTCTAATGATGTTATATATGTGCCAAATTAAATTGTCCCTTTCCATGATTAGTTCTCTAAATGTGTTAAATGCCTTAAGTACCATAGCTTGAAAAGGTCTATATAGTGTACTATATAAACTTGGTTATATATAAACTATTTGACTCTTCTTACAGAACATGAGTTATCAAAAATAACAACAGCAAAGCCCTTACGATGCTCTGTTCTACGAAACCACATCAAGGATGGAATTGTAACTACAGATTGAGCACCACATTCAAGCCCAAGGAACCTACTTTTCAAGTTGCTTTGAATGTTCTTTCTCTCACTCCTTTTTATCAAGTGTTCTTGATCTCTGGAAGTGTACCTGCCATCTACATGCATGAATTCTGGCTTACTGTTTCCCTATACAAGCACTGTTCAATCCAAGATAAAAAAAAAGATTACTCTTTTGATCTGGACACTTTCAGAGATAGCTCCAGATTTGCCCAAATCTTCCGGCCCAAAGTTTAAGATCTCTATTTGAAGAGGAAACTCTTGCTTTCATAAGAGAACTTGGTTACCCTGAAGATATCAAGTCACTCTCTGATGTCAAGGTTGATACTCTACATCAACCTTAGAGAACATTCAGAACCATCATCAACAAATGCTCTGTGGTAATGATGCAGGCCCAATATTGAAGAACGGGCCATTTTATTTCTGGAAGCCAAGATCAGTGTGAAGAAAGGCCCTTATTCAAAAGGTCAGTAACTTGGGGCACAGATGATCCGTTTCAGGCCAAGACCACCGTTTCGAAGCTTGAACGAGGATATCGCCGTAGTCACCCAACATAGTTTGGTGTTACAAAAGTTTCGGGCTTGACATCATAAATTTCAGGAGTTATTACATTTTCGTGATTTTTGAGAATTTGGAACTTTTGTTTTTGCTTAACATTCGGCCCGTTTGTCTTTTAGGGCCCCGTCAGTTTCATTTCATTTAGTATTGTACTATGCATCTGCCTTTACAGTTTTCCAAATATATGAAAAGTATTATTTTTGGGCAGTTTTTGTCAAGATTTTGCCTAACTATCGTATTCCTTCGAATCAACGCTAATAGGAATAAAAAAAAAAAAAAAAATAAATAAAAAAAAACAAAATAAAAAAAAAAAAAAAAATAAAAAAAAAAAAAAAAAAAAAAAAAAAAAAAAAAAAAAAAAAAAAAAAAAAAAAAAAAAAAAAAAAAAAAAAAAAAAAAAAAAAAAAAAAAAAAAAAAAAGAAATTGTTTCTGGTATTCGTAGAATAACAGATTTCAATTAGTCTCCCGTTCATCAACTACATCATAAAGTAATTGGACTAGATTAACATTGTTAGATATTTAAAAAAGACATCGGTCACCCCGTGTATTTTTACTGTTCAAAATAGCTCGTAGTTTAATAGGTAAAACGATGACTTTCGGTATTGAACCGGGTACTAATACCCGGTGTATTGTAAGAACTATAAATACCTCTTCCAACTTTGGAAGAGGTAAGCATCTATTTCATTTTACACACACTCTTTAGTGTGTTTTTCCTTTTCTCTCTCAACTATTCTCTCTCTCTAACTTTCTCTCTCTAGATCTCTTTAGATCTATACATGTTTGTGTGAATTTGGGAACCTAAACCAACTGCATCAGAGCAAAGGGTGGATTCCGTGATTGATTCGTGTGGCTAAACAAGATCAAATTCGTGGCTTATTTTGTGGAAAAAAATACCCACGAAACCTCAAATTTTTTGGTCTATGGTTTGTATCTTGATGTTTTTATTTTTTCTTCTCTTGTTCTACACATCAAAGAGCTAGGTTTATCAATTTCGTATTATACAAGCTCAAAGTTCAGAATTATAAAGCTATAAAAAGGTTAGTGTTCTTCGTGATAGATGCCTAATTTTGGTCGATTCTCAAGAAAAGACGTTTAATGGTTGTTTAAACTTGATATACACACCCTAGTATTGCATTTAGAGCTTTGATTCGTGGATAGAAAAGCTTATTTGAGTGATTTTGTAAAAATCGGTCCCCCTCCTAGTGTTCTTGGTGGAGAGTTGCTTATTTAATAATATCTCTTGCCGGCGGTTTGACAAAGTAGGGGACAAGATCCACGATTTTAATGAATAGTCAACGGCGGTTTGACCTGGTCAACGGCGAGTTGCCAAAAACGGCGAGTTGCCAAAAACGGCGAGTTGCCAAAAACGGCGAGTTGCCAAAAACGGCGAGTTGCTAAAACGGCGAGTTGCTAAAACGGCGAGTTGCTAAACGGCGAGTTATCAAACAGCGAGTTACTAATTGGCAGCGGTTTACTAAGAATTTTTTGTGTGAAGAAAAGGGTTTCAGTAAAACAGCCATAACTTTTGATCCGAAAGACCAAATTCAGGCCCGTGACCTCTCAAATCGAAGAGAAAAACGAGACGGATCACGCTGTAACCACCCTTTAGCTGGTTACGGATTTTTCAAAGCCCAAAACACTCGTTTACTATGATTTTTTTGACATTTTTCAGTTTTTTGGAATTTGTGTTAGACTTGTTTTTGTTCTAGCTCACGGCCCATCTGTATTTCAAGGCCCTACATTTGGTGAGCCTATTTAACAAACAAGCTTTACCCTAGCCCAAAATTATCTGTTTTTCGACAACTAAATCATTGGCCGCTGATTCCGAATCAAATCTATTCACGGTTTTTTCTATTGATTTAGTAAAAATCTCGTTAATCCTTTTATCGTTTAATCATAACTTGTAAAATCCCGTGAACATAATTGCATTTTAAAACCACAACATCATCACATTAACTACTAAATCCCTTATTTTATTTCACACCTCGATTTCAATTGAATCTTCTAATTCTAATTCAAAAGAGAAGAGATCTTCAACAGACGCAACGCTCGCAAACAAAGGCACTCCAAATGCATGACATGGATGAACAACCGAGACACATCTTCATTATCTCTATCTCCATAATGCGCCTTATGCATTGATGCATTTAAACCAGCATTTCGCTCAATCTTTGTGAAGAGCAGCAACTTTTAGATTGAAGATGTTTACATAATCTGGATCTAGTTAAGGCTACAACTTGACAGAGAGAATCTCATGGGGTAATGCAAAGAACTTTCTCAAGCACTCAGAACACATTCAAGGAATTTCTTGCCTCAAACGGGGTAAATGCAACGGATCTTTTGAATCAAGGTTGGCAACAAGACTTCGAAGACTTCACGCGCTTTGAACCTAGTGCGACAGACGAGAGTTAACCTCGAGAACCTGGATACACTTGAAGATGTCATTCATAAAGTGTAATACATATGGTGTATTGCGCCAAGAAAGAAAATGAAGTTAATGCACTAAAAGGAGAATGGAAGTCAGTTGCATGAATGAAATACTTCATGAGCATCAAATTAAGCCAAGTGTCAAGATGCAGTCCTCAAGATATTGTAGATTAAAAAGGAGAAACAAACCAGTTCAAGCAATGGATGACAGCTTGGATTGTATCAAAAGGCAGTTTTTGATGAGCCTGAATACAACGATGCATTCATCAAATCAGAGATAAACTCAATTCAAAGCAAGAGGAAAATGTGTCGATATCGTGAAGCAGTGATGCGGGGTTGGTTGCACAGAAAGCAGTTGGACAAAGCCCGACAAGCAGGAATACAAGTAGCATTCAGAGGAGTTATTAGCCACACAAGCTGTGGATGCAGATATCAAGACTAGTAATTGATGAAGACCATTCTGAGGTACAATTGACTGCTCTACATAATTTCCTTGCTAATGAACAACGAAGCCACACTTACAATCCGAACCTGAGTTATGACACACAGATCTTTTGGAAACTTTTGAAGAGCAATACCACTCGCTACTTCAACAAATAAGTGTCATAGGGGAACGAAGATTGACAGGATGCTTTGCTTAAAATCTGAGCTTCTCAAAACTAAAGATATGGTTAGAATAAGGAAATTAACAATGAACTTATCAAAACGATTTTTACAACAGAAAAACATGTATTTCACTTGAAATACAAATCAACAAAAGGAAAAAGTTTTCAAAGTAACAAACCATGTAAGAATCAGGAATTTCATGAATTTCGTGAATTTTTTGTGATTAATGATTTGAAAGCTCAGCTACTGGCCAGAACCACACTAATTTACAACTTGAAGAAACAAATTAAAAGTGTGAAGGAAACAAGTAATGAAGCCACAGTTAAAAATGATATCGATGTGATTGAAACGATTAACATCGAATTAGAACACAGTGTGGCTAAATTACTTGCAGCAAATGAGCACTGCCTAAAGAAAATAAAGCATTGAAACCAGACTTACAAAGAACTCTTTTGATTCCATTAAAATACAAAGTTCAGAATAAAGACAACATGTGAATCTTTAATTTCTCAAATTAATCAAAGTCTGTCGTAAATCTGATTTAAAAGCTCAGGTCAGGAAAAGTTTTTGCAAAAGCGCATTAAAAAAATGAACTTTAGAAAGAATAAAAAGAAATAGGGTGGATACTAAGTTTGCCAAAGCATCAATCTTGGGAAACCGCCTTTACAACCATCTAAGATATCCATTAAGTTGTCAGACAACCTAATGTTTAACTCTGAACGACTAGAATTTCAAGACCACGGTTTGCCTCCAAGTTGATGAAAAAATGATTTGTCAAAAACAGTCACTCCTCAATTATTTGCCTAAAAAGAAGAATCTGCCGCTGCAACACCTCATCAGTGATGCACCTAACTACTCTAGGAATAGTCATAAAGAATCATGGTTCTAGATGAAATAGTCAGCGTACTTTAATAAGGAGGCTAGAAAATGACACAAGAACAAAACCAGGATTCCTAGTCATAAGGATATGGCCTCTACAGACACACGCACTCCTAATGCTTGTCCACCAAAACCTAGAAACATATATTGGAGTTCTCCTGTATCTAAGTGTTGTGGTGGAAGTGTCCAAAATGGTGACCTTCTAGGAGATCACTCTATGAATTCTATTTTCTTCTTGGACTCCAAACAAATTGGTTTTGAATTCGATTTGTCATAAATAATCTTTAAATACAATCATGATGATTGTATAACTAAGATCCTGAATAAGGTGAATTCTCTGCTAAAGTTTAGTCCCCAATATCATAAACAACAATCCCGTTGAACCAAAGACCACATCATAAACCTGGTAGCAGAATGTATAGGACAAAGGTTTTCTCTCAATAAGTCTTCCGAGCTGTGGCATGAGAAACCACACACTCCAATATCTTGTCTAGGTGGAAACCAACGGTAAATTTTCAAGACAGTTCTCTTATGAGGATACCTACAGAAAAGGTGGTTTACATCGATAGCACAAACCAAAGTTGACAGTGAACCTCAAATGGTTCAAATTGATGATATCCTAACCCATATAGAATGCAATCAAACTCTTATGTAAGGTGCAGGTAACTTCTAACTCAAAGCAGGTACATCGACAATCCCTTTAAAGGAAAGACTCGGAGTTTGGTACCAAAAGACTGATATCTCAAACGTCAATTCAAATCTGATGAACATGCATCAAATGATGTTTGAACACAGCAGTTCAAGCCTCGGTCTTCTTTGACAGAAGATGTTTGGTACAAAACCTTTAAGGCCTCGTTCTTCATCTAGATGACGCTTGATCACAGCATCACGCCTCGGTCCCTCATTTCTCATGATGACTGTTCACATTCAGTTCAGCCTCCTTCTTCATCTTAATGACGTTTTGAACAAAACGGTTCAAACCAACTTTCCTACATTGTAAAATGGGTCTGCAGGCGAATCTCTTCAAGCCCTGTTCCTTTAAAGTAATCGAAAGGTGTACGCCTTCATAGAAAAGAAAGTGGTACGTGTCAGTGCATATATCTTGACAACGAAAAGAGAAATTTTTCGTCATGCGAGCTAATACAAAACATTCCAATTTTTTGAGCTCATGGTAATGGCATGAAATCAAAAGTTTAGATTGCCACCCCATCTTCCTATAAAAGTGAAAATGTAAGTGTTAGTTCATTTATCCTTGACACGAAAAGAGAAATCTTTTCGGTACCCATGAGCTAATATAACAAAAACATTCCAAGTTTGAGCTCATGTAAAGGCTTGTAACAAATGTAAGATTGCAACCCCATCTTCAGATAAAATGAAAATGTCTTTACGTGAGAGTTGCGTTTATCCTTAAAAACGAAAGAGAATCTTTTCAGTCTTGACTACTTTCGAAAACACACAATGTTTGTTATCTCAAGACGATGGCTATCGTATTCTTTTGTACTAAGGAAAAAAAAAAAAAGAACAAATGAAAAAGAAACCATTTTTTTCAAGAAAAGGAGAGTGTACGCTTACAGTGCGCTTTATTCTTCAAAAAGAGAAATCTTCTTGTTTTTTTGACCATTCTCTTTAACAAGCTCATATTTTTCCCATGCTGTCGATAGTTTAAGTGGACCACGACATTAGCTGGTATATAAGTCACTAGATCAAAACAGGCAATCGAATATGCAATTTAAAAGGGGAGAATATGCATTTAAAATTGTGATTAAAATGTTTTTATCTTGGATCTTTGATATGTAATAAAAGGTCCTAAATGTGAAAGTGTGGGTGTATAAATCTGTAAGTGCTATATCGTCTGTAGGGTGTTAATCTGATCGCAAGGAGATTAAGATAATCTAAAAATGCATTGGCTCTTGCTTAATGTTAGAATAGCGGTTGCATATTCATGATGGCGAATTAAACCTACTGCATGGCGGTTTATGATCTGTTGGGCACGTCTTAGCAAATGGTCCATGACTTAACCCAATGTCCCAGTGACCCTAATGTGGAATATCTTAAGAAAACCCCTCAAGTAAGTGCAAGCGTGCAACCTGCAACAAAGCGTGCTACACCCAAAAAGCCGACAACCACCACACCAGTCAAACAAACCAAGCCAGCTCCTCCTCCGTCAAAGAAACCTTCCAAGCGTAAGCTTCCACAGAAAGTTAGAAAGGGAAAGCCTGCTTTCCAACTTGTTGACGAAGAAGATGAAGCTCAACAAGAATCTATTCCTCAAAGAGAAGATGATGATCCTGATCTTGAACTGGCTAAGAAGTTGAGTTTGGAAACACCTCAAGAAAAGGGAGAAGGAGAAGGTGATGATGCTGACCTGGAACGGGCTATCAAGCTTAGCTTAGATCCGGCCTTTCTGCCACAAGGTCGGGCAAGGGATCCAGTGTCAGAAACAACTCCCAAACTGCATGAAGTAGTAGGCAAGGGAAAGGCCGTTGTAACTGAAGAACAAGTAGCTCATTCCCTGATCGATCTGTCAAAGAAGAAAAGAACTACTGATCAGTTTATCCTTGTTAGGCGTGATCAAACTCCTCCTGATTCGACAACTGGACCCTCTTCTCAACCCGATGATGACACATCAGAGAAAGTGATCCATGAATCTTCATCAACGTCTGATTCAGAAAGAACTGAAAGTGAAACAGAAGCCGCTGCTCCTAAAGGTGACAAAGATCAAGATGAAGTAGACACGTCTACAGTAACATCAGGAGTAAGCATTCCTGTCTCAGACCCTGAAAAAGCACATGAGGCTCTGGCTGGACCAGACCCTGAGCCCATGAAAGAAGACCAGACTGGATCAGACTCTGGAAAATTACATGTGTCTCTTGCTGGACCAAACCCTGAGCACATGGATGATGAATTCCTCGCCACAGCCTACCCAAAGGTTCATGAAAACCTGAAGCTCATAACAGACGAACGTGTCATCGATGATAAACCAGAAAGTCATTCTGGTTCTATGTCTTCCATGAAAAATCTCGATGACACTTTTAACTTTGGGGATCAATTTCTTTATGACAAACCAACCGAAGATGATCAAGAGAAATCTAAAGTTAGAGAGGAGTCTGATTCCACCATACATGATTTAAGTCATCAGACAGTAACTTTAACTCCTCCAGTGATTGCTCCCTTCACAGAGGTCTCATCTTCTAAGCCGTCATTACTGGTCACTCCTCCACCAATCAACACGGAAGCTACAACAATCACCACATCTCTCCTTGAAATCACTCCATTCATCGCCCTTCAGTTAAGAGTGGCAAGATTGGAGCAAGAGATGTCTGAAGTGAAGAAGACTGATCACTCTGCTGATGTTTTGGCTTTAATAAGATCCCAAGTTCCTACGGCTGTTGATAATTATCTAGGAACAAAACTTGATGATGCTCTCCTTAAGGTTCTTGAACGACACACTGCAGATTTAATCGAGAAATACTCTGTGTTGCCTGGCCTAGAGTCTGTCAAGAATCAAGAATTTAAAAAGAGTTCGAAGGAGATTATCAGAGCCAAAAAGGAACAAGATAAGGAGAAACAAGATTCAACTTACTCCATCAGGTCAACTGATAAACAACTGATAAAAAGTATGAACTTGAAGAATTTTATCTAAAGAGTGCTCTCTTCAAGCACATGACTAATACAAGTCTCAAACCAGAAAAACTGCCAACTACCATAAATACTCATGCACTATTGAAGCTTGATAGCAATAAGATTCCATGTGGATAAGGAATTTGCAGACATTATTGTTAAAGATCACAAGAGAAAGCATGATAGTGATGATGATGAAGACGATGATGATGATGAAGGCCCTTCAGCTGGATCAAACCAGGGTAAGTCAGCGAAGAGGAGAAGACACGATTCAGGTGCTTCTGGTTCAGCTCAACCTCCTACAAAAGATGATGAGCAAAGTTTGAAGAAAGCACGGGAGTCTGATGCATCTGCTTCCAAACAACATCTAGCTCTTACCTCAACTGGATGGCAGATCACTGACACAAGAGATGTTGTTGTTAACTCTTCAATGCCCATATCTGATACTGAATCAGAACATTCTGAACAATCCTCAGATGACATTCCAATGCAGGATGAAGGGCACATCTCAGATATGGAGGACATCGATAATGCTCACATTCCCAAGGTGTCGACCACTACGTGGTTTAAGCCAATTCCAGAAGGCGAGAGATCTGCTACACCTGAACCAGAATGGACCACATGTCCCCCAATGACTTCCCGGAACTGAGAATAACTGGGCAAACAACATAGCCACAACTTATTAAGTTCCTGCGAAAAAAACAAGCTTCAAAGGAAGAACGTATTAAATTGGGTTCATTTCATCAAATGGTTTCGCAACTGAACATGAAAAGAAGAAGCTCTGCAAAGCTGATTTAGAAGGTCCAGCTTTCAACCTTGATAAAGCCTTTCAAAAGAACATCGTCTTTCTTCAATTTCAGATGGATGAATCCATAACTGCTGACAAATAATGGTTGAAAATGAGTAATCCTGAGGGTCATCAAATTCTGCGAAATATATATGAACCAATTGCCCTTATGTGGACCGCCAGTTTAGGTAACTATTCAACCACAAAACCCTTCTTTCAATAAGGATAAGGATTATCTTCTGACAAGAGACAACAAGCGAAAAATTGCCATATCCCATATCAAATATCAAAGCCCGCTCGTATACCTCGACTTAGGGCCTAAAAGAATTGATTTTCCATCTTATTGAGGTTAAAGTGAAACGCGATATGACAACATGCGGTCATGGCATCACTCACTGTGTGGTTTAGAAGAAAGAATTCACTCAACAACACATTGAGCCCTCTGATCGTGAATCAGTTAGATCGCAGATGGCGAATTCTTAGTGTGAATCAGTGTTAAGTTGTTCAAAAATAACGGAACAACAACCTAAGAGAGATACATCAAAACTCCGAGCTTATTACCAAAAAAACAAGATCCTTGAAAAAAGGAATTCAAAAATCTTCATCCAAATGATTTTGAAGATCTGTTTACCTACCTAATATTCAAGAAAAGCACAACCATCTCCCCAAGACAGACACGACTAGCCTTCAACACGGAGTCAAACATGTGGAATAAGAAACCTGCGTGTATCAGGAAAGCGTGTGGGAGACATACATAGCTCGGGATTGAAAAGTAATCAAACTTAGATCAACCTTTGAACGACCAAATGGATGCATCCGACTATACTTTCAAAGAAGATTTATATGATTGTCCCCTAGCCAAGAGTCCTTTGTCTACAAGAGACATAAATGATCAAAGAAAGTTGATGAGTGTCTTAAATGACTACACAAGTTTAGTGATGGACGATGACAAGATAATGAAAAACAAGACCACATGGTAAAAGACTTTCCTCTGTTCGAGTACAGAAATAAGGGCATGGAGAGCAAGAAGTGGTCAGAAAGGATGACAAGAGAAGAAGCAAATACTTCATCACTGCAATCGAGAAAAGACTGACAATCAGAAGGATTCATCGAAGTCTAGAAAGCTTTGTTGGATGATGAGAAAAGAGATATTGACTACAGGCTGATCAACAGAACAACGTAGACGACATCTTCCGTTACAATCAAAAGGTCAATTTTATATTCTTATTGTGAATATTATACCTTGACATCAGTAAGAATAGTTAATCTTTTGATGATTAAGTGTACGATTAATTAAATCCCTCAACGAATAGGGGGATCATTTATATGTTTCTTACACCGTCTTGCGAATTAAGGCCTACACTTTTCTCCCAAATATAATAACATATTTAAATCAAATGATAACCAAAATGTCAAAGGGTTTTAAAATTTTTGATAAGGGGGAAAATGTGATTAAAATATGATATAATAATAACTGAGTGACTATTAAGGAACTCATATACTCCCGCCCAAGACGTGTTAAACAATTTCGAATAACGAAGCCCACATTTTAAGGGGGAGCGTTTCTAGAAAAATGTCAAAAACAATTAAGGTACTAAACGCTTGAAATTTAAATCATAAGTACCGATTATTTTGAATGTTTTCAATTGGTTTTATGGAAAGTAGAACTGTAAACCAAAGACCTGACCATAAGGCATTTTACTTAAATGGAGTTATAAGGGTTGGTAAGGTGTAGGTACTATTTATTTCCCCCAATGATCCATCCAAACCGGAGGGCATATTACCCAGGGACAAACCACTAGTTAGTGTAAGAAAGCCCTTATGTATACATGTAAAAAGATAAAAGCGAGAATAAGGGAAAAGTGCCGACGAGATGGAGCTAGTACTGGAATAAACCCAACAAGGTTCTAGTCATGAAGACTCGGTAAGCACTAAAGGGGTTGAAGAATTAAAAAGAATTGTAAGGATAAAGTGTGTAAAGAAAGAAGCCCTCCATACACTTAGGCCAGAAACCGGTCAAAACAATGCTGGCCAGAGTCACTAAGATGAATAGCTGACATTGAAGATCGTCATCAAGGACACACGGAACAATTTGCACAAACCCTCCGCTATCCACTCAGAATCTTTCAAAAGATTTCTTATTCCAGTTCCTCCCGGAGACTAAAACACGTTATCAATTGACTTCTCAATCCGTGTTAGATGATATTTGAACAGGTGCAGTCAGCTCCAGCCTTCGATTACTAGAACCAAAACACACTATAGAGTCTAGGAGCCAAGAGAAATTCGTCAATAATCTCGTTAGGACACTTATCCAATTATCTCTTGTCTTTTCACCACACTGTGAAACAAGTCCAACCTAAAAGTCCTATGGCATTATCCTTGTAGAAATTGCAAGAACATCCTTATTGAATACGATGGTTTTTTTCACAATGAAGATGGAAACCAGCTAGAGTCCAACAACAAACAAGATCAGGTAGGTGACTGTGCTAGTTCTACAAGAATCAAACTTGTGTCACTGGAAAGAAAACGATGGTGCGATTCTGTGAGAATCAAACTTGTTCCATATAATAATTGACGTTTATTGATCATTTGACAAACAATAAAAAAACTCTCGAAGTGTTTTACAAAATTCTTTATAAAGAAACCTTAGACTGACTTTTTCAAATCAATTTCTCTTTATTGCTAACTGTTTCATTACAGGATATCTTAAAGATGGAGATGGAGATGGAAATTCCCAGTACCTGAGATGTCAAGTAAATAACCGAATGCTCAGACACGACCTACACTTGTTATGATGTTATGAAAGGCCTCATAAAGGTGTCGAAGCTTCCGCAAACTCTGATGTCATGTATTTCTTCACAAGTGCACAAGATGGCAATCCATTACAAGATGATGTAAGATTATGTTTGGGCGATGATCTCAAGAAAGCTCAAGATCACAGTCAAAGACAAGCATAAGATGAATCAAAAGATCACTATCCCAAATGTACAAGAGAGGTGGGATCAAATGTCTACGAGCTAAAGACTGAAGTGATTAAGTTTGGTATTTTCAGGGGTGACCTCCCTTAGGGGGAGATTGTTAGATATTAGAAAAAGACTCGGTCACGAAACACCCGAGTATTTTAACTAATGTTAAAATAGCTCGTAGTTTAATATTTGAATATAACGATTTTTCCGGATTAATCGAGTACTAATACCCGGTATATTGTAAGTACTATATAAGCCTCTTCCAACTTTGGAAGAGGCAAGCTAGTCATTTCTTTTCATTTCATAGAAACACTTTTTCTCTCTCTAGAAAACTCTCTCAAGTGTTTCTCTCTCTAGAAACTAGCCAAATCCAAGAATCGACCCCGTGTTATGATATAGGATATACCACACATGTGAAAATCCCCAAAGATTTATAAAGAATGCATGACCAATTTAATGTCACCAAAATGTTTCGAGTATGTATTGCCACTTTATCCAAGGGCATAAGTTAAATATCCATGTGAGTATAAACACAATAAATTATAATACTCAAAGTTCATGAAACCTATCACTAATATAACATATATTTATATGTAAGTATTGTGGCCCTTAGGCCCCTACCAATCGTAATCCGACGATTTATAACGTTCTTGATTGCCTAGCGAAAGCAATCACCTGAACGGGGATTGTCAATCCCGGAATAGATCTATTTAAAAACATTCGCGGGAACAACATGTGTATAACGTTCGTTTACCCAATGAATAGCTAATCTAACTCCCGAACGAGGATTATCAAATCGCAAATATATCTATTTTATAACATCCCGCTCTCACCCCCTCCAAGTGATTTACAGTTTATGAAGTCTGTGACGTAGACTTATATATACCCAAACACAGTGTCCCCTCCAAGACACCCGCGGTGCAATGATTTAAAAGAATATATACTCCCGTTACCGTGTGTCCCCTCCAAGAACACACCGGGCATAAAGTAAAAATATGTACTGCTCCGAATACCGGAGTCCCCTCCAAAACACCCAGGCAGTAGACCGTTTTTGTCATCATTCATATCCGCTTAGCTATCTGTAATCATTTCAAAGTAAAATATCATATCGTGACAAAAATGAAGTCAAGTAATGTATCCCATAGGCGAGCACATGTAAATAAGTATTAAACCATTTGTAAACAACATGTAAATGCATTAGTAAACAAGCAGTTCTCAACCCAAAAAATAATATATATAAAAAACATTAAAATACAGGGGCTATAACCACTCGATGATGTAGAACGATTGACCGCTAGGCATCCTAATAATGCACAACACTAATGGGAAGACGAAACGGCTCGATCAAAAAGTTGCAACTAATCTTAACGGCTAAGTCCCACTAGCCTAGGATAATGTATTTGGATTTCCCGATGAATGGTTACGTCAACTCGACACATTGATAAAGATTTATATTTCCAAATTGTAACAGCTTGGTGGTTGGTTAAATAAATAAATTGAAAAGTGAACGCAAAGTATGTAATATATCCCGTAAATAATTAACATATGAAAAATAAACCCTTATATAACTCATACCGTGAATTATATAACAGGGACAAACAATCCAAAGAGTAATGTGAAATATATAATACTTTGCAGGTATTATATAAGGAACGTGAGAAAATAACTGACACCAAATATTTCGACACCAATTTTATTGATAAAAAGTCCTTGCATAAAAGTAGACACATGTCTTAAAGTGATGAATTAACCAACCAATGTTTGTAAAGCTTTTACAAAAGTTAGGATTTTTATTTAACCTTTTAGTTTAATTTTATAAAAATACTATTTTTATAAATTAATCATTCGTTCCTTATCGACGATATAGGCCAAAAACATTACCTCCATTTGTAAAAGTAAGTTTTTGTCATCAGTCGAAATTATCGTAAAGTTTTATATATTAGTATAATTTAAAATATAACCTAGTCTCTTTTACCGTTTTAAAATAAATAAAAGTTTAAGTAAAAACATACAAAGATAGAAATTTTATATAAATTTCGTCATGACCTTCCCGGTTATATAACGTTTCCCCATATTTATAAAACCTAACGTTTTTCCACTTTTCAACATACCGCGTGTTGCAAAATATCTACGTGTTTTAAATATATGTTTATATATATTTATAACTAAACAAAGTAATAAATATCATATTTATTTAACCATTAACCACCATTTTAGTTTCGATTTATGATTTATAATTCTCGTGTTATATTTATCAGTCCATTTTTGTAAACCAAACTCACCCTATGTTGTTTCGCTAAACCAAACGCGTCTATTTCTGCTAAACCAACCAAACAGACCCCTTTGTTGTCTCCTCTTAACCCACACGCACCCCTAATAGTTTCCTGCTCACCCAAACACCCTTTTACGGTTTAACTTGTTAACCCAATCACACCCTTAGTGTTTTCTGCCCAACCATACACCCCTTTTGGCAGTCCTACTAAACCAAACGCCCTCGTTTGGCTGTTTCGCAGCCAACCAAACGCACCCTTGTGCGGTTTCTGCCAAACCAAACACGCCCTTATGGTGCAACTGCACAACCAAACGCACCTACTGCGGTAAACATAAACCAAACGCACCCCTTTGTGAAACAAAAACCAAACGCGCCCTTAATGATGTTAAATCCAGAAACAAACACGCCTAGTGGCTGTTTCGAAACCAAACGCATTTCTATTATATTTCTATAAAATCAAACGAACCCCGGGTCGGTTTGTACTAAACCAAAACGCACCTCCCTTATTTTTTACCCCCCCCCCCCCCCCCCCAAGGGGAAACAACCAAAAAACAAAAAAACCACACACCAAAACAAAAAAAACCCACCACAAAAAAAAAAACCACCAACCAACACCCACACCCACCCACACACACACCCCGGTGGCTGCCAAACTCAAACCGAACCCACCCCTTTGGAGCTAACCCAAGCCGGACGCACCCTTGTGGTTTTGAGACACACCCAACGCATCCTATACGGCTGAACCAACACCAAACGCACCCTATGTCTTGTATAACAAAACCAAAGCACCCTTGTGGTTTTTTATGCTAAACCACACAGCAACATAAAACCCTTGGGGTGTTATAATAATACAATAAACAAACGCAAAACCCCTGTTGGTTTTATTAAAAATCACAACCTCACCATATCGCGGTGTAAACCAAAATGCACCCTACGTGTTGATTTCAGCAAACCAAACGCACCCTCGTGGTGTTACATATAAACCACGCACCCTTAGTACCGAAACAAAACCAAACGAACACCCCTAGCTACTAACCTACTAAACTAAACGAACCCTTGGCTGTCGAGCAACACTAAAAACAAACGCACCCTTTTTGGTGCCGAGATAACACCACACGCACCCTTGTTGCGTAATAAAATAAGCAACCGCACCCTTGGGTCGGGGCTGTTAAAACAAACGAAAACAAACACCCTTTTTGGGTTGTTTAACAAACCCAGCCGCACCCTTAGTAATGGGGTGGGTGGTGTGTGGCTGAGGTGGTGGTGACGAACGTGGTGGTGTAATGATGATGATGATGGCGTCGGTGTGGTGGTGGCAGCGTGTGGGTGAGGGGATAAGATAGATCGGTTGATGGGGAACACTTTTGGACTCGCCGGAAAAACTCACCGAAAAACGTTTTTGGCGACGGCCGACGGTGGCCGGAGGTGGGGCGGCGGTGGCTGCCGGAAATAGGGAGGAAGAGGGTGAATATATGTGTGTGTTATTTTAAAAAAAATTGAGTAAAAACGTTTTAAAATTTATATTTATAATAAAACTTTCAAAACAAAGTGGCAAGTGGGTAACAGTTGAGGGTTAATTGTGTAAATATTTAAGGTAGTTTTTATAACTTTCGGTTCGGGACCCGTTTGAACTAGTTAACGGTCGATTCGAGTCACGAAACTTGCGCCATTGTTTTCCAACTCATTTTTCCTTCGAAAATGAGTATTTACACGACTTTATTTCATAATTGTCTTATAACATTTATTTAAAATGTTTATTACTTATTTGTATATCGCTGATAAACTTTATCCGTAAAATGAACTGTAACATGAATAATTACCTTTTTAATAAACGTTTTCGAATATCATGATAAATAATTTATTAAATATTTTTGTTTAATAAAAAGTGATAATTAAATTTGATTTAATTATTTTTTGAGTCGGTACGCGTTGTACGCGACTTTCAAAACTTTGCGAGGGTAAATTCATCACACCTTCTGACTGTTTTCGGGTCTCGGTCAAAACTAAAAAGTTGTCAGGAATGTCGTTTTACATCATATTGCTTCAGAGTCCGAATAATGAAAAACGTGATTTAGTTGCTCGTTTTTAGATAAATCAACTTAGGAATAACATATATCTCTCCTTTAAATATGTTCCAAAAAATTACCAGTTTTAACGCAGGTAATCGCTTAATGTGAAAATAAAAGCTTTTATGTGACAATAAAAGACCAAAAGTCAAAAAGTCAAATCGGACCTGAAAAGTCAAAGGTTAAAATAGTCCTTTAAAATTCCGAAAATTCCCGGATGTTACAGTACCTACCCCTTAAAGAAATCTCGTCCCGAGATTAAATCTGTGTTAACCGTTTGTGTGACCAAGAAAAGATTTAAAACTTAGTAAACCCGTTCTAAACAAGACGCTGATAACTTTATTCAGCGAAATTCGATATTTTGACATTTCTTAGTATATACCAAAAATTTTGGCTAGGTTTGACCAGGACATTCAATCTATCAAAATGGGCACCTCAAAATAAATCATTACAGATCTCATGACCGATATAACCGCGTTATAAGGACAGTCTCATTATAGTGAAAACCTCAAGAAGAAAGTGTAGTCGCGTGAGTATGTTTGTATAAGTTTCTAAATGTCCGAAGACGGAGTCTCGTTTCTGCTATCTGCAATGTTCGATGATTCACATCAACGTGACTTATGGATGTAAGTTCCCAACTTACTTGGCAGTATTAGGATGTATCACGACCTAAGTCTTCCTACTAGTGGCCCGAAATGAATAGTCTAACTATCTATATCGTCGATAGGTGTTATCTCGTTTAAGGTGGGGTTGCATTACCTATTGGCTAAAGTTGTATCAGTCGGGACCACCCCAGGACCCAACCACGGAAACTATAACGACAATAACTATAACAAACGGTGATGGGATGCAGAGGGTGAGGACATTTCGAGAAACAACATTCCCAGAATAAAGTTCAATAAATGAGAGGAGCTCGTGAGAGAGCTTATGCGATAGACGGCGGATTATGGTACTCAGTCGCTAGTTT
Source organism: Tanacetum coccineum (assembly GCA_026074375.1). NCBI lineage: Eukaryota > Viridiplantae > Streptophyta > Magnoliopsida > Asterales > Asteraceae > Tanacetum > Tanacetum coccineum. The sequence goes on from BQNB010033812.1 coordinate 44,105, forward strand.
GAGGACGAATCAACTCCATTAACTCAAGTGTGTAACAAGTCTGTTAGTTCCACGAACAGTTTGTGATCGTAAAGATACATAATGGCAAAAGTAATAGCTTAAGAATGATATCATGTAGTTCCAAGTGAGGCCTTAAGATTCTACTGAGTGGTAACACATGATTGTGTTTCTAGACCTTTTTAACGGATTCTAGTGATTATCGAATTCAGGTTCATACTCGTGTCATATTGGATACCATTAAGCCTACTTATTCATAATTCATTATTTGCATAAAGAGCTTGACTTCTCGATCCATAATTTCTATTGGTTCTTCCACAAAGTTGAGTTTGTCATTGAGCCGAAGCTTTTTCATTGGAACGACGAGAGATTCGTCAGATAGGCATTTCTTTAAATTTGAAACATGGAAGATACTGTGGACATTACTGAGTTCTTCAGGAAGCTCAAGAGTGTATGCCACTGGGCCGACCCTTTTAAGGATCTTAAACGGTCCAATGTACCCGGGGTTAAGCTTTCCTCGCTTTCCGAATCGGATGACACCTTTCCGAGGTGACACTTTCAACATAACACGATCTCCAACTTGAAATTCCAAAGGCTTTCGCCTTACATTAATGTAACTCCTTTGTCGATCTCTTACAGCTTACAAGCGTTATCGGATTTGTACTATCTTTTCGGTGGTTTCATGGATTATCTCGTTTATGAGCTTGCAAATTCAACTTCGGCCCAGCAGACAGGTGATCGACACTTTCTACCATAAAGTGCCTCAAATGGTGATGCCTTAATATTGGCATGGTAACTGTTATTGTAAGAAAATTCTACCAGTGGTAAGTGTCTCTTCCATCCTTTTCCAAAATCTATAACACAGGCTCGAAGCATCTTCTTCGTGAGTGTGTGATGGTTCTTTCACTTTCGTCCGCAGGTCTCGGGATGATTAAAGGTTAATCATGTCTAATTGAGTTCCTAAATCATTCTGCATTGAATACCAGATCTGGATGTGAAATGACTGTCATGATCCGATATGATGGATATCGGCACTCCATGCCGTGAAACTATTTCCTTTATATATAACCTTGTAAGGGTTTCCATGCTATCTGTTGCTCTGGTGGGGATAAAATGTGCTGATTTGGTAAGGCGATCTATAATGACCCAAATTGTGTCATGTCTACTTAATGTTTTGGGTAGTTTTGTAACAAAGTCCATCATTATTCTTTCCCATTTCCATGTAGGAATCTCTGGTTGTATCAATAAGCCAGATGGATTCTAACATTCTGCTTTAACTCTAGAGCATGTTAAACACTTGCCAACATATTCAACAGTGATCACCCTTCTGTTAGGCCACCAATAGAGTTTCTTTTAGATCCTGTTACAATCCTGTCAGAACATGGGATGGAGGGTATACTATCGATTTATAGGACTCTGCATGATTAAGTCCCTCAAATTACCAAAGAGTGGTAACCAACTTCGATTCTTGATACATCGGATTCCACCAAGACGTACTTCAAATGCTTTGTCCATTCTTCGTAGGTTCTCAGCTTTGATGTTCTCTTCTTTGATTGCCTCAATTTGAGCTTCGAGGATTTGTGATGATAATTTTGGGTAAAAGGGTCATGACTAATGCTCTAACTCGAAGTGGTTTAATTCGTTCCTTCTGGCTTAAGGCATCTGCTACAACATTTGCCGACTACATGTGTACGTTTCTAGGGTGGAGTTATCCCCACTTGTCGTGGCCGACCAGTGCAAAGATGAGGGTAACCAAAAGGAAAATCAAGAAAGACCTTCTTGTTCAAAAAAATTAGTTTACTAGTTACTAACTAATAGTCTTTTATGATTTTGTTGTTGTATTATCTGTGAAAACTAGAAGGGGGGTTGAATAGCTTACCGCTTTTTAATTAAAGGTTTTGAAGTGTTTGTATAAAAATTCTAGATTTCAATTTATGTGAACTCAACACTTGCACAATATGAACAATATATTTATCTAAACAATTGATATGATAGTATGAGGAGATAATGTAAGACAAGTAATAAGAGTAAGAACAATCAAACCACAACGCGAGGATTTATAGTGGTTCGGTAACGAAGCACCTCTTTGCCCTACTCTACTCCCCGAGCATCTAACTCGAGAGTTTTCTTCACTATGTCAACAAGCTCCCTTACGGCGGAGAAAACCGTACACAACGTTGCTTACACCAATTTACGACACAAAGCTAAATGTTGATTTCTAATCTTAGCTAGAACCAATCTATCACAACACAACTTCACGACTTCACAACTTTAAGACTTCTTCACAACTTCACGACTTCACTTTACCACACTACTTATGCCACAACTAACTAACACTACTTGGTACGATCACCACGATCTATCTATACTTACAAAGATCACCAAAATCTAGCTACTACACATAAATATAAGATATACAAAAGATTTACAAGTTATGATATGGATGCAATAAGATTGCAACAATACACAAAGGTGTAATACTTCTTCACTTGAGGAAGGAAGTATTCTTCTCTTGCACTTGAGGAATTGAGCGTGGATCACTTGGAAACAAAGCTTTATGATTAAATGATCAAAGGTTTTTGATGAGATGTGTGAACTGTTTTAGAACAGAAAGAATGAGTGCAAAAGGTGAGAAAATTATGGGGAAAAGTCCAGTATTTATAGGACAAACCGAGGGAGCATCTACCTAGGGGCGATCCCCTTAAACAGGTGGGTGGTACCCTTAATTTTAAGGGGGGCGGCCGTGTATTTAAGGGGGCCGCCCAAGACTAGGGTTTCCCCAGTTTGTCTTTTGTGTAGGGGGGTTTTCTGGAACTTTTCTAGCCGTTTTAGGTCTGAAAATTTGAATTTCAAAATGTTTATTTTAAATAAAACATTTCTTTTAATTGTAGAAAATGTTTTGTAATGTTTATAAAATGTTTACAACATTTTATAAAAGTGTGAGGTTGAATTTTTTTTTCCTTTGATCATAAAATGCATTAAGCATTTATTTATTCATACCTTTAAGTGATGTATTTGTTGAAATGAGAATTTACTACTAATTACTTGTTTACGTTTAGTTTTACGTTGAACGTTTTTATATTTTGTGATTATCAAAACGTAAAGATGTAAAAAAATATTAGTAATGTTTTTTTTAGGCATATATTTTAATCAACAATCTCCCCCCATTTAGATGATTACAAAAATTAAACTCATGTAAAAAGTAAAATTATTTTTAAACAAATATTTAGTGAGTTTCATGTCATTTCTCCCCCTTTTTGTAGAATCAAAAAGACATCATCGAGAATTGCTAGTTAAATCAACAGAATAAATGCTCCCCCTTAATGTGTGCTCCCCCTCGTTCGAGGGCACCAAGGAATCGAGCTATGGTTTCTTGGCTACAAAAACGAGTTAGAACAATACAAATATTTCTAACATGTAACAAGAAGGAAGGAAAAATATAACAAGTTCAAGCAAACATCAAAGCAAAAAAAATACTTCATGCATTTAAGACAATGTATGTGAATAACACACAAGCATACATAAATAGAAAAACAAATATGCTTTAGAAGCATATTAATACATAAAGAAAAATCCTAAATAGCCATAGAATGATTTTGACTTGCTTGCGATACAAAAGGATTTAACGATTATTTAAAGGCATATTATGAGATTAGTTAGTTGGAGAGTTTGGAGCGAGGTGGTTTGTGAATTGTAATCTCTTTAACTCTAGGTTGTGGAGATCGAGTGAGGAGGAATTCAATCCAATTGATATCCTCACTTAAAGCAAGGAATTGTTTTTGGGTGAAGATGCAACAAGGGCAATACCCAACATAGGTTTCAACTTGGTTGATGTTGAGGGTGTGTGGTAAGTTTGGAGAGTAAGGTGATGAGGGAATGTTGTTTTGTTGTTGAGTGAGATGCCATGCTAAGAGGAAAGAATATGTCTGTAAGATGATTAAATCATCAACTAGGCTTTCGTCCTACTTGAGGATAGATTGGTGAGTTTTTGAGTTTGGTTGTTACTTTTAGGTGGAGCTTGAGTTGTGAAGAATATGTGAGTTGATGGGTGAGATGGGAAAGTCGAGGATGTGAGACAACTTGTGGTGAGGTGGGAGTGTCCTTAATGTAAGATTAATGTAATGCATGATTAGGGTGATTGTTTTCTTGAGATGGTTATGATGAGAGATGAGTGGTTTTGGTGATTGGTGAAGTTTTTGTATGAGCACATTTTGATGTGTTTGGCAAGGTTTTGGTTCTTTCCAACCTCCAAATGGGGTTATCACACATCTTTTGACAACCCTCTGATGTTTGGATGTGGGTTTGTTAAGAGGGAAATGACATGGTGGGGACGATTGTGATGATGATGAATATGATGTATTTTATAGTGGGGGAAAGTTTAAATTAGACAAATGAACATCAAAGGATTAAAATACCAAGAAAACGTTTGTAATTTAGGGAAACAGATAGCTAAGTCTAGAGGTTGTTTAGTTAAAAAAAAAAAGAAAATTATTGTTATACCACATGTTATGCCTATGCGGTCCCCTTAAAATTAAGGGGCCGCTACTTGTTGATTTTCTAGAAATTCCAAAATTTGATTTTTCTCAAAAATTTTTGGGTTGTGAGGGTTTCTGTTTTGGTGGTTAGTTTGAGCAAATTCATCCTTTTATTGCAATTAAAGGTTTTCATCACATAGCATTTAAGCATTCAACATTCTATATATATTTGACAAGAATTGTAGACAAAACTAGTTCACGTAATTTTAGCATAATACTCAATATATGAATTGAGAAACCAAAAAAAATGAACACATATATAAAATAGTAACAAGAAAAGATGCACAAAGAATTTATCTGTCAAGAAGGGCTAAGTTAAGAATGAACTAACCTTATGTGCAAGTACTAGTGTGTGACTAAATGCGACAACATGTGGAGTAGCGATATTTTGACACTAAGACATGCTCAACCACAAATAATCCAAATGCTCCGTATTTAATTTTGTTCAACAAATTGTCGAAAAAATATATATAGTTTATAATACTTTTACACAACAGTAAGGCAAACATTATGCGTATGTGAAAAATGAGTTTTTTAGCATATCTTAAATAAATGAAACTTGATTTTTATGTGCTTCCTATTGTGAAAGAACTTTTTAGAAAATAATAGATTGGATTATTGTATAATGAAAAATGAGATAGCATTGAGAAATAGAAGAAATAGTAAGAAAGTTAGTTTATAGAACTTTTCCCAAACTCGTGTATTATGTGAAATAGAACTCATAAGATGCAAAAAAAAATTTGTCAGTGGGTGGTCCCCTTAAAGTCTGGGCGGTCCCCTTAAAATTAAGGGGCCGCCATCTGTTTGAAAACATTTCTTAGGATTTTTGTCAAATAACTTTTTTTTGATGATTTCTTTATTATGCCGAAAACTTAATCGATTTATTTCGTTAGTTTATAAGTTTATTTTATATAGTAGTAGGTGTAGATTTAGGAGTAGTGTAGTATAATTTTTAGCTTATTGTAAAAGCTTTTATAGCTTATTTAGCTTATTGTAATCAAGATTTTGAGCTTATTATTGAAGATGTTTGAGGTTGGTTTTTATTAAATGCTTATTATTTCTTAATGCTTATTTCTTATGCTTATTCTTCTACTCTTTCTTTTCTTTTGCTTATTTCCAAATAAGCTCATGCTTATAGCTTATTTTTGGATCCCATCTCTTAAGCTTATATTCTAATAAGCTACTTCCATAGCTTATTTAGACTAGCTTATTTTATATTGTTTTCGATTTAGAGCTTTTCGAGTGAGCTTATTTTAGCTTATTTTTCGATTGCTTATTTTTATTCAAGCTTATTTTTTTCTTTATATAGATCTAATCCTTAATCATACCCGATCCGAGTTCACTTGATTGAACACCTTAGTTTCGGGTGGATTAGATCTAAAAATAATAGATCTTATATTTTTAGCTTATTTTCTAGCATAAAGTTTGTTGCTTTTTAATTCTAGCTTATTTTTCTTAGATCTAAATCTTTAAATATACCCGATCCAAGTTCACTTGATTGAACACCTTAGTTTCGGGTAGATTTAGATCTAAAGTTTTCATCTTTTAGCTTATTGTCTTTAGAATAAATTCTAAAATAGCTTTTGCTTATCTCATCTTTTTCTCTTTTCTTGTCTTTACTTTTTCAAAAGTGCTTATTGTTTGATTAAGCTCGATTCGAATGCTAAAAAGGGTGTCATGAGTCTCCTACTCGACTTATTCATTAAGTCTTGAGCACCTTTATCTTCGAGAGCTTATTATTTAGCTTATTTAGTCATAAAGTTCTAAACTTTACTAGTTTTTCTTATAGCTTATTAAGCTAGGGCTTATTTCGAAGGGTACTTGTAGCTTATTTGAGAAGTGGCTTATTTATAAGCTTATATTCTTCATCCTTTCTTCGAAAAAGCCTTGATAGCTTTTTAGCTTATTCTAGTTTTTATTTCAAAAGTAGTTTTTTATAAGATTTAATCTAGTTTTATTTTTACAAAAATTAGTTTTCAAAATAGCTTATTTTTTAAAAACGTTTTCATCTTATTAGCTTATTTTGTCTTAACTTTTCGTGTCTTATTTCTTATTCCATCCTTCTATATCTAAGGTCGGAGCTTAAAGGTCTTATAAGGTTGATAAATAGATAAAGTTTTAATTTTTATGGTTTTTATGAAAGTAATTAGTAGATAAAGTTGACACATTTATTTGCTAATTAGTGAAGTAGAAGCTTTTTAAGTGATATGCTTATTTGTTTATTAAGTTTGTAAGATCGGGTGGTTTTATATCATTGCGGTTCTTCATTTCGAGTTCTATTTTCTAATCTCTTTTCAATACTTAGAATAGTTTTATTTTATCGTTCCATAATATATTTGCGTATTTGATTTTTGCCATGCTTAGTGTAGATTTATTTTTGTCGTTAAATGCTATGTTTGTTAAATTGAATTTCGTTATGAGTAGCGAGTAAATTACTTGTGTTTGCTAAGTGATTAGTGATTTGGAATTTAAGTGCGGTTTTAAAAAGGTTTAAAAAATTAATAGTCATTAGAATTTTCCAATTTACATACCGTCATTTACTTTTAATGCAATTTAAATACTTGTCATTTATTTTAAAAAGCATTTTACTTTACTTGTCGTTTAAATTCTTGAAACTTGTTTTTTTAAGGATTTTAATTCGTTAAACCTAAGCCCGCACTTAAGGAACATTTCACGTCACTTAGCAAGCATATTTGTCATTTATATCTTTTAGATCAATTTTAGTTTAATCTTTTAGTTTTTAATCTTTGAATTGATATTAGTTTAATTTTTAGTTTAAATCGAAAACCAAAATATTTGTCATTCAAGCACCAAATGAAACATTCTCATGAATTTTAATTCATCTCTCGCCGTGGAAACGACACTCGGAAGATAGACTATTATTTTTCCTAAAGTAATTGTCTTATCTGACGGGATATACTATATATTATTACGACACGCGTTTGACGGATATCAATGTATCGACCGCATTACACCAAAATTTTTGAGTAATGGATTGTTCGTTTAACATGGTTCTACTCATTTCTTGTAAAGTCCGATATTTCCTTTCTACTACCCCATTTGATTGTGGAGTACGAGGAGCGGAAAAATTATGAGATATCCCATTTAAATCACAATAGTTTCCGAATTGTACTTTATTATCAAATTCCCGACCATGATCCGTTCTAATTGATACAATGGAACATCCTAATTTGTTTTGGATCATTTTGCTAAATACTTCGAAATTTTTGAAGGCCTCGGTTTTATTTGCTAAAAATCTAGTTCATGTGAATCGAGAATAGTTATCTACGATTACTAAGGTATAACGATTTCCTTCATAGCTTTGTATGGCGGAAGGGCCAAACAAATCCATGTGAAGTAGTTTTAGGCATCTAGTTGTTGAAACTATATTTTTAG
>BQNB010033813.1:6151-52032 GCA_026074375.1 Tanacetum coccineum
GCATCTAGATCCTCAGTCTGGAAAGCAACATTATTTGGAATGGTTATCTGAGTAGCTTGACCTTCTAGAATGCCTGGATATGCAAGAAATGCTAGTTGCTCTTCATATAATATTTGACCAGATTCCTGTGCTTCAGCCAACATTGCCTTGTCCTTAAACCATGCATCGTTCCTTGGCCTCTTAGGCTAAAAGCATTGCCTAGCTATGTGTCCCTCACCTTGACAATTATAGCATTTAACAACCCTTGCTTGCCCTCCTGCATTATTTCCCCTGAAACTAATAGCATTACCCTTATAGCTAGTACCAACATAACTTTGTCTTTGCCTTTCTTGAACTTGTTGCACAATAACCCTGTAACATTCGAGAATTTTCGAAATTTTAAATGATGATTTTACCCTTTGACTTTTAGGATCTGACTTGACTTTTTAACTTTTGGTCTTTTATTGTCACATAAAAGCGATTACAGCGAAACCGGTAATTTTTCGGAACATATTTAAAAGAGATATATGCTATTCCTAAGTTGATTTATCAAAAACGAGCAGCTAAATCACGTTTTCGTTATTCGGACTCTAAAGCAATTTGATGTAAAACGACATTCCTGACAACTTTTTAGTTTTGACCGAGACCCGAAAACAGTCATAATGTGACTGAAATGCCCTCGCAAGATTTTAGAAACACAAAAATAATTAAATTATATTTAATTATCACGTTTTATTAAATAAAAATATTTAATAAAATACTTAGCATTTTAATTAAAAGCGTTTGTTGAGAACGCGAATATTCGAGTTGAAATTCATTTTTTTTCTTTTCTATTTCGGACGAGACGCAACCGGTTCATTAAATAAATAACGAATATTAATAACGAATATTTTTATAAATATTATGAAAATATTTGTGAAATACTATCAAATAAATACTCATTTTTATCAGAAAAATGATTTGGAAAACAATGGCGCAAGTTTCGTGCGTTGATTCATCCGTTAAGTCGCTCAAACGAGTCCCGAACCGATAGTTATCAAAACTATATTAAAAAGTTACAAAATGAACCCTAAACTATTATTAAATTTCTATTTCATTATTAAACTTTTATATATATATAAAAGTTTTATATATCTTTTTCATTTATAACAAATAAACACACACACACACCTATGTCATCTCTCTCCCCACCCACCGCCGGCCACCACCCGCCGCCGGCCACCACCAACCACCGCCGGAAAAGTTTTCCGGTGAGTTTTCTGGCGAGCACCAAAAAGCCTCATCTTCGCTCGATCTACCCGATCCCCATAATCACTCGCCCTCACTCGCGGTCTCCTCTCCCCCTCCGGCTGTCTCAGCCCGCGCCCACCACCACCACGGTATCATCATCATCACAGCCCCACATCCACCATAACACCACCACCGTCACCCTCATCGTCACGTCATTATCATCATCATGACGCCACCACAAAGGGGGCGTTTGTTTCTGTGGCGAGAACCACCACGAAGGTGGTTTGGTTCGGGTGGCTATCACACAGCGTTCTCTCGGTAACCAACAAGGAAAGGGGCGCGTTTGGTTAGGGTCAGCCACCCGATTAGGGTGCGTTTTGGTTTGGTTCGGTGGGCAGCCGCCACCATGGGGTGGGTCGGGGTGACAAGCACCGATGAGTGGAGACTGAGGCTGTAGGGGTGGGTCTTGGTACAAAAAGGGGTGCGGCTGGTTTGGTTTTGCACCGGTAGGGGTGCGTTTGGCTCGGGGTTTAGAACCGCAGCGGGTCCGTTTGGTTTATAACAGCCCCACCTAGGGCGTGTTTGGGTTTGTGGGTTAACAAAACGGGGACAGCCGGGTTGGTTTCCGGACAGCCGCCCAAATAGGGTGCGTTTGGTTCGAGACAGCCGTGCGGACCGTCGGGGGAGTGGGAACGTGTGTGTCGGTGTCGTTGCGGTTGTAACAAAAGGGATTTGGCGATTGGTTGTTGGTTTGGCTGCGTGGAAAACGGGTGCGGGGGACAGCCGGGATAGCCTGGGGAAAACCACCATTAGGAGTGTGTCGCGGTTTACGGCTGGGGACCAGCCGGGGCGGGGGGGGGGGAGGGGTCAGACTGGATGGTTAGTCGGGTTTGTTTGGTTTTTAACACGAGAAACGGGTGCGTTGATTGTGGTTGACACCGAAAAAAAGGGTGGTTGTAATTTAAAAGTATTATTCGAATTATTTTCAGTTTTTTATATTATCGATTCATTGTTATAAGTGATGAAAATCTATAAACTGCGACGTCTAATAAAAATGTGATATAAATATAAAAACGGGATTGATATAAATCTATAAGCGATACTAGATATATTTTAGATGAGAGTTGAACTAAAAACGGACTTTGGCGCGTTTTTGTAACGAATAATTAAGAGCAGAAAATGTAACATGAGATTCGGGATTCGAGACTTTGAAAAGTTAGACTTTGGTTTACAAAATATAACAAATTATATTTTGACGGACGTTTTGATATAAAACGGGACTTTTAACTCCCAATAACGAAGAAACTGGAACGAAATCGAAATATACACTTTAGTAGAAAATAAGTTAATTTTAATATATATTAAATCTGGCAGATTATTAATTAAACGATTTGAGCACTTTCGAGTCCGTTTCAGCCTTCCGGCGAAACACGAAAGTTGTTCGTAATGACGTTTTACTTTGCCGCGAGGCTTATCAGTTTTAAAACTTGAGATATAGCGGGTCAAAACTAAAGGTCAACGTAAAAAGTCAACGGATATTTTAATTAATATTAATACATTATGAGTACGATTTTGAATGATAAAATAAAGTCGGTTAATATATTATTTCAATTAATAGTTTTAAGATCATTATTCGGTTCTAAAAACGGAAGGTCTAAAAATAGTAACTTTCTTTAAATATTAGAGATAAGTTATATTGGACGGAAAATAGTATATATACATAAAATATACTAAGGGTTAAGGTTTAAAGACGCGCAAGTGGATTTCTCATCACATGTATATATGTATGTATACATATAAAAATATGTATGATTTCGTGGTAACGATGTACGCATCGTTGGTCATATTTATTACGTGTTATAATCAAACGACATAATTATAGGTCGTGGTCGAGATCGTTGCAGATTCAGTTGTGATTTAATTGGATTAATTGATCGTGGTCTTTAATCAATGTGAGTTTCATAGCCTCGCTTTTTTAATCCTTTTGAATGTTTATAACCCGCGAGGGGGAACATGCTTGTCTACAATCTTCGTCTACTTTAACTCGGTTATTTATATTTGATCGTGGTCTTTGATCAAGGTGAGTTTATAGCTCCCCTGTTTTTACTCGTTTTACATATATTTGGGGTGAGAACATGCTTGTTTGCAAATGCATTTACATGATTGATTACAAATTGGTTTACATACTTATTTGCATAGCTCGCTATGAGATACATTATTTGACTTCATTTTTGGTCACAAATACATACTTGACTTTCATTTGAAATGATTACGGATTAGCTTAGGCTGATTGAACTGATAACAACAAAATTACTGCCCGGGTGTTCTTGGAGGGGACACCGGTAACGGGAGTACATATTTTTACTTTACTGCCCGGGTGTTCTTGGAGGGGACACCGGTAACGGGAGTACATATACTTTAAATCACTGCCCGAATTGGGTACATACAAGTCTACGTCACAGCGTCATGAACTGTAAATCACTTGGAGGGTGAGCGCGAATGTTATGAAATAGATCTATTCGGGTGTGGATCCCTGTTCGGGTGATTAAGCTATCGCCGGTAACGAACATTATAGCGTGATGTCCACGCGAATGATATAAAATAGATCTATTCGGGATTGACAACCCCCGTTCGAGTGACTAGCTATCACTGGGAACGAACGTTATAACATGTCGGATTACGTTGGGACTATAGGGCCCCCCGACAAATACATAATTGATACATTTTTGGTGACATTAAATTTGTCATGCATTATTTAATAAATCTTTGGGATAATATTGGTACTTTTGGTGACATAAAATGGGTCGTGCATATTTTATAAACATTTTACATGGTACTGTGATGACACAGTGGATAAATATATTTGTTGAAACTTACATTCATACTTAAACTAATCTATGAACTCACCAACTTTAATGTTGACACTTTTAAGCATGTTTTTCTCAGGTGAATTAGATGCTTGGATTATTTGATGTGCATTGGAGTCTTTACATTCAAGTTTTTCATGGTGATGCAATTATGGGACAACTATTATTTTGATTTCAGAAAATCAACGAGATTGTTTTACAAACGACACATTTAGAGGTCGTTCTCTTGTATCTAGCGCTGTGTATTATGAAGTAGCACCCCATGTGGTATTCCGCTGCGTTGTATGATTTTTGGGGGTGTTACACCTGCAGTTAGCTTTTGTCCTTTAAAATCCAAAAAAAATCCAAAAACAAGTCTTAGTAATTTGCCATTTAAATTTCTATTTTCTAGCTTATTAGTTGATTTATTATGCTTAATTCTTGCTTATTTGAGTCACAGGAGTTGAGTACTTAATCTGTTTTGAGTTTTTTGCCTTTTAATTTTGCTTATTGATTCTGAAAATTAAGTTAAAAACTAGTCATTATCTTAAAAAGCCAAAAAGATTAGTAAAACTGTTAGTTTTTAAGTCCTTTTTTTAGCTTATTTTCTAAACAAAATTTCTTAATTCTAGTTTTTATGTGTTCATTGGAAGTCATAGTTAATCTGTTTTTAGTAAATACCTTATTACAAGTGCTTATTTGGTCTTAAAATTAGCTTAAAGTTGGTCATGAGTCCTTAGAGTATGTTTTTAAGTCTACTGTCATGTTAGCTTTTTATTGCTTTTCAGTTTGATTTGCTTGCTTATTTTTAGTCCTTATTGCTTATTAAGACTAGGTCTAAGTCTGCTTATAGCTCTTTGGACTTATTTCAGCTTATTGTTCATAGTTGAGCTTATCAAATCTCAAACAGTTTTAACTAGTCTATCTTTGTCTTTTAAAGCCAATCTGTCTATTTTTATTGAGGCTTTCTCCTAGCTTTTTATTTTCAAGTTTTAGAAAAAGTTGTTTTACAAAAAGTTTCTTATTTTGGTCTTATATTTGCTGTTTCAAAAAAGAAATAAAAAAAATAATTTTCCAAAAAGATAAGCCAACAGGGGGTCGAACCTGTGTTTGTGTTTGTGGAACCTCCCCTTTCTTATAGCACATTTAAACACCCACACTCAAAACATCTGCGCCCCCTGGTGTACTTTTATGTTAGCCATTGGGGCATTTTGGTTGTAAGGTTATAGATTTTGTTTAGTTAATAAGCTTATTAGCTTATTTGCGCTGCTTTATCGTAAGGATTATGTGCCTAGTTTTATTTTTCCTTCATTAGTTTTACTCTTAAATATTTTCAGTAATTTTTCTAGATTTTTTATAATTAGTTTAATTTTTTAATGTTTAATTTATGATTAAAGGGGTGGGTTTTTTTATCATAAAATAAAATAAAAATAAAATATAAATAAAATCTTTTTTCTAAAATTATTTTTAGTCTTTGGATTTTTAGAAATTAAATTTTAGTTTGTAGGGTTAAATTATGATTTACTTGCTTAATTGTCGCGTTTTAATTTCCCTGTTATCGTTATCGTGCTTAAATCTTAATTGCTTTTGTTTTTTAGCTTTACTTTATTTATTTTTTTGCATTTTGTTAGTAGAAATAGATCCAATCAAAATTCGTTATTCAAACACGCGATCCACGAACTTAACGAATTCTCAATTTCACGCTTCGTCGGGATACGACTCGGGAAGATTTGGTCATCACTTTACCTAAAGTGATTTTCATTTCTTAATGGAATACTTACTTCTTATATTATTTGATAATTGGTATTTTAGTTATATATATATTATATATTATATATGCTATTAAACCCGTAATCAGTAACATATATACTTCCTCATTTAATTCACCATATAAAAAAAAATTATTAATGTCCATTTGAAATTTTTTCCAATTCTTTTGAACTGCAAGGGTCAAAAGACACCTAACAGTTCCCATTTTAACCACACGACTGAATGTTTCTTCATAATCAATTCCCTTTTTTTGACCAAACCCCTTAGCTACAAGTCTAGCTTTATACCTTTCTATTTCTCCACTAGACTTATATTTTATCCTAAACACCCACTTAGATCCTATTGGTTTTCTACATCAAGAAGATCAGACTAAACCCATGTATCATTTTCATATAAGGCATGCATCTCTTCATTTATAGCATTAATCCAGTTAATGTCATTAGAAGCTTCCTCAAATGAAGAAGGTTCAATGAATTTATTCAAATTAGAAACAAAAGCAGTAATTATCACCACTAAGCAAAGAATGATTGGCGTATCTATGCAGCCCATACTTAACTTTACCATCTAACACAAACTCATTTAACCTAGCAGGCATTTTAGAAGGTCTGCTAGACCTGCTCACACCAGGACCTACATCCTCTGTTTGATTTTGAGAAATGTTTTCAAAACTAGGAACCTCTAGATGTGTACCAACATTGCCCTTCGAAAGGGTTTTCTCACCTATAGGAGTTGCAATGTGTTGATCATCATGTCCAGGCTAATTAGTAGAATCAGTCACTGGTTGATGCATATTGCCATCTCTACCAGATGGCCCTTCCTCATCATCATTGGGACTTGAGGAAGGAGCTTTAGCTGTTGTTTCAGACTCAAAATTATCAAAAAAGTATAAACTTGAAACCTCATTTTCAGAAGACACAACAGACTCAGTATTATTACTCATTTTATAAGGGAAAACAGTTTCATAGAATTTCACATCTCTAGAACACAAAACAGTTCTATTTTCAAGACTAAAAAGTTTATAAGCCTTTTTCCCACTTGCATAACCAATTAAAACACATTTTCAGATTTCTCAGACCCTTTAATAACAGTAGCAAAACACAGATAGCCAAAACTCCTTAAATGAGAAAGGTTGGTTTCCTTATCATATACTAAAGAAAAAGGAGATTTTCCATTCAAAATAGAGGAAAGAAGCCTGTTAATCAAATACGTAGCAGTCAAAATACACTCATTCCAGAAAAAAAGGAATTCCCCCTGAAACATAAGGCTTCTTGCAACATTTTTTAGAAAGGCGCTTCTTGCAACATTTAAAAGATGCCTATGTTTTCTATTAGCAATCCCATTTTGTTGAGGTGTATAAGCACAAGAAGTTTGGTGAATAATACCCATAGTTTTAACAAATTCATTCATTTTGTTATTGCAAAATTTAGTTCCATTATTTGACCTTATGACTTTAATTTTCTTATTAAACTGAGTTAAAACCAAATTATAAAAACTAACAAATATTTCAAACACCTCATCCTTGGTTTTGAGAAAATACACCCAAACAGACCTATGAAAGTCATCAACCACATTTAAGAAACACCTAAAGCCTTCTCTGCTAACTACTTTATAAGGTCCCCAAACATCCAGGTGAATAAGTTAACCAAGACAAACATATTTATAATCACTTAAAGGAAAGGAATCTCTAGTTTATTTTGCCTTATGGTAGACTTCACAAGGACTGTTGTGATCAATATTAGACATATTTAAAGAATTTTTATGCAATTTTAAAACCTGGTTAGTAGGATGACCCAACCTATTGTGCCAAACTTCTTTAGACACATAACAAACAGGAAACTTACTTTGATTACTAACACTAAACTTATCACAGTTAACATCAAACATATACAGACCAACAGATTCACTACCAGTCCCCAGAACTCTCTCCCTTTTTAAATCCTAAATGAAACATTTAGTTTCATCAAAACAAACACTTAGTTTACTATCTTTTATCAATTTATGCAAAGATAAGAGACTAACAAATATTCATAAACAACCAACAGATCAAATAAAACAACATTATTAATCAGTATGAGGTTTCCAATATGAGTAATTTTAGCCAAGGCACCATTGGGATGACCAACAATAAGTTTTAAATCAAAGATGTCAACCAAATGAAACATATTTTTAGTGTTATTAGTCATGTGTTGATTAGCCCCAGAGTCAATTATCCACCCAAAGTGATAATTGACTTCATTAAAAGTAATGTAAGCACAAAAAACTTATAGAAATGCTAGTTAAAAATACATGACAATTAAAAAATATACAAAAACTACTACCTGCCATATTGGCATGAGCAGTAGATCTGACTTATCATTTAGAAGACTCATGAGTTTCAAAACCTGCTCATTTGTATAAGATAGAGTACCAGTAGATGTTTTGATGTCATTGTTACCCACAAAATTTCCTCTAGTATCAACATTGTTATTCCTGTTATCATTAAAATTACTAGTAGGTTTCAAATTTGGATTCCTTTTAAAACCAGGTGGGTAACCAATGATCTCAAAGCATCTCTCAATAGTGTGACCTTTTAAACCATAATTTTTACATAGGAAACTGTTATAATTTCCTTTATTACCATTTTTATTATTATTGCTGCCATTATTCCAATTAGCATTACCACTGTTCTTTCTATTATCATTAGTTCTAGAAACAAACACAGAAGCCTGAGGCTTATTAGTTTTAGCAAAAGTGAGAGGAATCCCTCTATGAGATTCCTCTCTAACAACAATAACAAAGGCATCCTTGATTTCAGGAAGGAATTCCCGTTATCAAGAGACTGCTTCTTATGGGTTGATAAATGTTATCAAGGCCTAAAAAAATTTGCATAAGTTTCATGAGCTTACTATGATCAATCAACTCAACCCTAGCCTCACAAACACAATTAGGAAATTTAGTCAAAATATAAAATTCCCTCCAAAGAGAATTCAACTTATGATAATATTCAAACACATGTAAACCGCCTTGTTTAAAACGATTAATATTTTGAAACAAATTAAACACAATAGACCCATCAATTCTATCATATGTTTCTTGTAATTCTTTCTAAACAACAACAGCATTATCAGAGAAAACATGACCAAGATAAACATCTTGGGATAAAGATCCTCAAACCAAGATAAGACAACAGCATTACACCTATCCCACTGATCACTTAACATATTACTAGCAACATAATCAGTTTTGACACAAGTACCATTAATAAAACCCATTTTATTTTTATTTTGAATAGCAAGTTTTATGAAACTAGCCCAAACTCTATAATTTTCCACACCAGTTAAATTTAATACAAATCAGAGGAGTTCTATTAGAATCATTTGCATGCAAATGCAAAGGATTACTAGCATCCAAAGAACTAATAAGAATAGCCATACAGACAATAAGAAACAAGCAAT
Organism: Tanacetum coccineum; assembly: GCA_026074375.1. Lineage (NCBI taxonomy): Eukaryota > Viridiplantae > Streptophyta > Magnoliopsida > Asterales > Asteraceae > Tanacetum > Tanacetum coccineum. The sequence continues at coordinate 15,411 of BQNB010033813.1, forward strand.
AAAAAATAGATAGATAAGCAACAAACAAAACAATCAGCAGGCTAAACAAAAACCAAGAACAAACAAACAACCAACAACAGATTAACAAAACAATTAATCAAGAAATAAAAAAACCAACAATTAAACAACCAGACAACCAACAATAACTAACCAACTTCACCAACAGTGTTGTAACTCCATAATCTACCTAAAAACTTATCCTTCAACGACCTAGACTCAACAAGAAATTAAACTCAACACACACCTAAGATCTACAAAAACTCAGTTTAGAGAATTAGGATAGGCTAGAGCAGGTTTCTGTACCACTCAAAGTGGCAGGTCAAGGTGTTAACCTACCCGTTTGCACCCTCTAGACTGTGATTAAGTATCACTTAAGGGAAGAAAAATCATTTACATAGCTATTAATTGAGAAGAAGTGGAATAAAGCCCCAATTACTCTAGATTCACTTAGTCTAGAGGAATTGAAGCCAAGAAATCCCACAATCAATCTACTATCTTAAAAAGCCCCAAATCAAAAAATTAGGGTTTTCAAGAAATCAACCAATTAACCACTAGAAACCAGTAGATCAAGCAATTACCAATACTAGAACCTCAGGAAACCAACAATCGATCAAAACCCCCAAAAATTAAGGTTTCAAGAAAAAAACCTAAATCTTCCAAGATTACAATCAAACCCAAGAATCACCGATTAAGTGATTAGTAAAGCCAATTGAGAAACCTGGCTCTGATATCATGTAAAAATGGCACATATCTTATAATCACATAACCAACCTCCCCACTTGTGATTTTTTTATTATAACAATAAACACAGTTGATAAGTCCTTAAATGAGTGCTTATCTATAATTACAAAGAGAAACATGATAGTCTCCAAAACGGATTCTATCAAAACAATACAAAACTCACACTATAACACTTTGAGAATAGCTATCTAAACAAGACTAAAAGTTATGATCAAGATGATCAAAACTGTAAACCAGAAACTAAACACTGTTCTTTAGAGAGGAAACAGATGATATCTGAGAGAGAGATTTGATAAAATGACTGAATGAAAATGCTAGCTCCCATTAGCTGTATATATACTCCACATTTCCATTTAAGCCCCTGCAAAACTAAAACTCACAAAAGCTACACAAACTTTATTAGATAAAGAAAGGGTATTACAATTAAGCCCCTGAACTCTTATAAGCTTGATAAAGTATAATCAATACTTTGAACAAATTATACACCGGACGAGCTGTAAAGATAATACTCCTCGACAAAACGGTGCTGCACTAGAGCGTAAACATAAACACCTTTCGGGAGCTTCAAGAGCTCGATTTTCTAATCAAGCATACCATTAATTCTTGGGCACCACACTTCTTAATGGAAATACACCATTGTATACTTATATGGAAAGAAATTCTTTTTATCTTCGTCTGAAAGCTTTTGGTTGCTTAGGAAATGCATGTACATTGAAACCAAACAAGTACAAGTTCTAGCCTCGAGCCTCTAGCATTCTCACAGGATAGGCTTTCAGAAGAAAAGGATTACAACTTACATAACTTTGGAAACTATTAATGCATACAAATTTCAAGGAACGTCATATGTAGAATCAGGATGCGTGTTATTAGAAGAAAATTTTCAATTCTAGTCACCTGTTTCATACTCCAAACGATTTTAACAGTTTCACTTTTGATTATACTTGATCTCTTTCACCAATCCACACCTCATTCTCTCATTCGGAAGTTTCCTTGTCCTAAGTGTCACCAATCCGGATGACCACATCATCGTTATCATCCTCACATCTGAATACCCAATGTTAGAAGATCAGACGAGCCCAATAAAGCCCATGCACATCTTCATGACCTTAACTTTATTTTCCACACATAGAGGGCTTTTCATTTTCTCAAGCATTCTTTTCCTAGTTATCTCAGCTATCTCACGAGTATCCTCTGAGTCATGTACAACAGTGGGTGTATGATTGGTCGTGACAAGTACATGACCATTATAGAGAGCAGACTGAGCTTGCTTTGCACGAGTGAGATATAAGGGATTTTTGTAGCCTATTGCTACCTTGTTCTTTTCATCATAAAACGATTTTGGTTTACATAACATGTGAACCGTTTGAACAGACTGATCTTGTTTGTATAATCTATCTTCAACCTTTTCTTTTAGCCTTTTTATGTCTAAAAACTCTTCAAGGAATTTGTCTTCTTTTTGTTTAAAATCCTTTTTCAAAATGGTTACTTCTTCTGTCTTTGACTTATAATGGCCAACGGTAGAACTAAGTAGTATTTGTACTGAATGAAGTTCTGATTTTAAAGAAGTTTCCTTTCTATTTCGGTCTGAGATAATTATTCTCATTTGTTCATCAATTTTTCGTTCTCTATCAGTTAATTCAAACTTTGCCCGTTTTTCATACTCCCCGACCAGTTCCTTATATCTCGCAAGTTCAGAGGTCAATGAATCATTAACTACCTTGTCTGGCTTATTTGCTAATCTACTTTGTACACCCTGTTGAACACCCTCTTCATGCATTTCATTGATAATTGACATTAATGCATCATTTTGTACAGAAGATACATTACTTTGTACACCATTTTCTTCGTTGTCTTCCAGATACTGATTATACGGAATAATATTACTATCACTCGTATATTCAGCATTAGAGTCAACAACGTAGTTGTGTTGTACATCGTTTTGCATCTCGTGTACTTCATGATACTCATCCATATGATCTACAAAGGTATCATGATCTTGTACCTCAAATGGAGTATTCGAGTCATGTGATGGCCCGGCTTCATCGTAGATTGGATCTTCAGATGAAAGATTTACCATGAACATGGTCTGTACATTAGGAGCCTCATCAACATCAGAGTCGAATGCATCACATTGATCAGCTTCAAAGATATGATCCACATTGAGTGCCAAATCATTCTCGGGTGAATCATCCACATCATCATCAAAGTTGGTAACCTGTTCTCCTGCAAGAAACAACGACTGTTCTTCATCCAGTACTGCACCATTCTCCTGGGCTTGCATTAGTAGCATCTTGTCCTTGAAGTAGTCTGAATCCTGAAGTCGCTTTGGCCTTGGACATTCTCGTGCTATGTGCCCTAGTCCGTTACAGTTGTAGCACTTAATGGGTTTAGCTTGACCAGGATTAATAATGCCTCCTCTGTTCTGACCTCCTACATTCCCAGCTACAACATTTCCTCTTGCATTGTTTCTCTGAAATGGTCTTCCTTGATTATTCGCATTGTATCTTCCACGGACATCTTGAACCACAACTCTGCCGTCTTGAACCGTAGCTTTGTTCCTTGCATTAGACGACGTTCTAAGTTGATTGTTTGTTTGAGGAAGATGTGATTTGTACGATTGAGTGAGGAGGGCAAGTGAGTTGGATAAACTTTCAATCAAGTTTTCAGTTGAAGAACTTCCTGAGTCCAGTTGAAAGTTGTCAGCAGGAGATGGTTCATTTGAGGATTGAGGAGACTTGGATGATTGTGTTGAATACTGCTGAACTGAGGCATTCGACACTAATGCTAAAGGATCATTAGTTGGTTGAAGGAACCTTTCCATCATTGTTCTGTTCTCATTAGCATGTACCTCATGTTGCTTCAAATAGGCATAAAGCTGATCAAAATTAGACTCCTTCAAACCTCTGTTAAGTTTGACTTCAGTTATGAATCTACTCCACTCAGGTAACATGTTGTTCACAAACTTAGAGTTAAGCTGCATTCTGGGCATGGTCATCTTAATGTTTCTCATGTCGTTAATGAGCTTTGTAAACCTAACATAGTAAACATGAATGGTTTCTCCTTTGATTTGACAGAAGTGTTCAAATTCATCGTATAATTGAGATTCCCGGTCATCCTTTGTCAATTCAGAACCTTCCAGAATCATCTTCACATTGTCCCAAATGTCTTTGGCGTCAGTGAAGTGGTTGATGAGTGTGTAGATGTCTTTTGGAATACCTTGTAGTAAGATATTCGTAGCACGAATGTCAGCTTTATACCTGTCCTTTTGTTCAGCTGAAAGATCGGCAAAGACTCTAGCACGTTCTGGACCTAGATGAAGTGCACCCTCACCTCCTTCAGTAAGGGTATCTCTCATTGTTCCCATTTGAAATGGTCCTTCAGTAATGGACTTCATTATATTCTCTCCATTATCCTTTCCCAGACAGTACAGACGTATACGTTGTTGCCAAGATTCAAAGTCTGTTCTATCAAGCATTGGTGGGCGTGTATCAGAACCGGCACACTGGATATCTTCTGACATACTAGACATCTTGTTTTATTATGATATGATATGTTTTGATCGATCAATGATTAGTGAGTATACGTTAAAAGTGGTGAGGTTAACGTATTTGTTTTTGTTATGGTGATATTAAGTCCCAAGTTTGAATAAATTTCAAAGTGCTCAAACAGTTGCTCAACTCGCCGCCAGATTAGCAACTCGCCGCGATGAAATAAAAGCAACCCGCCGCTGGTTTTGTGAGGCAAACCGCCGTTTGCAATTTTCAGCAACCCGCCGCCTATTGTTCAAACCGTCGTAGCTTCTTTTAGATATTTGCTATTAAAATATTCAAACCGCTGTCAACCTGTTCAAACCGCTGCCTATTACAATAAAGCAAACCGCCGTGTGAACAACTCGCCGCGATGTTAAGCAACTCGCCGTGTGAACAACTCGCCGCGATGTTAAGCAACTCGCCGCCAAAGCAACCCGCCGTGTGTCAGACAGTTGGTCACCTACTAAATAAAATATTCTTTTTACGCAAACCGCTGTGAAGAAATTCTGGCAAACCTCCACGAAGAACAACGACTTATATCACACAAAAGCACTTATAAATCACCCTTTTGAATGATTTTGCTTGATTTCTTTTGCACAACACAGTACCACAAGGCAATAGCAACTAGAAACACCCAAACTTTAACATTACAAACATCAAAATTCAGAGAACTTAAAAAACGAGCTAGGAACCTTCAATGGTACACTTTTCGATCTAAAACAAGCAAGAACTCGCACATACACACGATCTAATCATCCCATGAGCTCTGATACCAATTGTGGTATATCATATATCATAACACGGGGTCGATTCTTGGACTTGGCTAGTTTCTAGAGAGAGAAACACATGAGAGAGATTTTCTAGTGAGAGAAAATGTGTTTAATAAGTAAAGTGAAAAATGACTAGCTTGCCTCTTCCAAAGTTGGAAGAGGCTTATATAGTTCTTACATTATACCGGGTATTAGTACCCAGTTTAATACCGAAAATCATACTATTAACTATTAAACTACGAGCTATAATAAACAGTAAAATACACGGGGTGACCGAGTCTTTTTCTAATATCTAACAGTTTCCAATTTGAAAAGATGAAAATTTAACTCCATAATCACAAGATCATTAAGCTATTTTTTCCTGACAATATTATCAGTTGTTCCACCAATCGATGAAACCATGAAACCTGTTTTCCCACGTTTACGTGCTTTCTCCAACTTTGAAAGATATGTTTCAAAAGACCATGATGTTCTTTGATAGGAGGAGCCCTGGGAATGAATTCTTGAAAATATAAGTTATTATCTATCCACCATGAAGATTGGTGCTCGGCTATAGTAGGTCGGAGATCTGAGGTTGACCTTGATTCCTAAACATATTATAGAAATAATTTGTGAGTTGTAATAAACAAATATGTAATAAACTACTAATAATAAAATTTTGAGAGTTTAGCATTAACCTTTGAAAAAAGGTAAGAATAATTTGATCTTGTAAATAACGACTTCTTCGACCAACCGAGTGCTCTTGGTATTACTTTTGGGTCTTTAATCAACCAACTTTCACATCTTTCAAATGTCTCCAGAATCCAAATCTAAATATAATATCTAATGTAAGTCAACATAAATTAAATTAAATCAATTTAAAATAAATTTCTAACCTGGAAAGCAAACACAAAGCCAAACAACGTATATGTGGGAACATAGTTGCGATCTTTAAACAACCCGTAATAGTGCTCGTCACCATGCCTTTCTTTTAAATTCTTAATTTCATCGTACAAATGACACCACAAATGCTCACCCCAAGGAAATGAATTCCATGCTTCAATATTTTCAACCAAACTGAACAAGGTATCATCCACATGGAATGTCAACAAATGTCCCACAAATATTACCTCCAGAGCTAACAAAAGGCAAAGACGTATTGCATCATCATCAGATAGCTTGCCAAACATCTCCTTGTCCTCAATAACACCAATAATATCTAAGTTTGTAATACTAAAACCTATCTTATTAGGGAATACCCTATTCTGAAACTTTAGCTCACCAAAACTATGTAAGTCAAAACTTACAGTTCCAAAACGAAAACCATGTGATTGATGGCATCAATCATCACCTTTCTAGAATACTGGAATAATTAAACCTGATTCTTGTTGGGAAAATTCAGATTGTTGATCAACTAAGGGAGGATTCAATTGAGTAATAGAGATGATGAGAATAGGATGTTATGGTGAATTGAGATTGATAAATCATTAGATGGTAAGTGATTGGGAATGATGTGTTGATGATTGATGGTTGAGTCTTGTTAAGACTGGATTTAAGGGTGGACCCATACTGTGGAGACTAATATGATGAAACTTGTGGTTGAAATTGAGTGTTTTGGTGTGAATTTTGATGAGTTTGATAAGGAGACTGGGGTCATCACTATAGGTTGCAAACCAAAGCAAGTGGATCTGAATTGCGTTTCATGCATTAAACGAACCTCATTTGCATGAAATTCATGTTGTCCCAATAAGATGAAAACTGATCGATGTTAGTTGTGGTATGCAAATCTCAAACCGTTTGGGACATCTATCCAAATTTGCTCCATTTTCAGGAGGAAGGGTATTCAAATTACTTTGTGTTTCACTTGAAATTGTTCCAAGTTTCATGTTGGAAATGTTTATTGTCAATTGATTAGCGTGAAAATCTCAAGTAGAATCTCGAAATGTTTCCCCCTTCTTATAAGCAAACTTTATCGAATTCATCATAAAGCTTACACTTCCCTTTCTTGTTTCGTCAATGAAGTTCCTTGCATGAGAAGTTAAATTCTTCCCCAAAGTTCCTTGGTGACTTTATGATTGCTAACCAATGCATAGATTCAGGTGGTAGTCCTTGGAGAAAGATATTAGTTCAGTGATATCACAATCAACTTGAGTGCTTTGTAGCCATAATCAGGAATATCTCTTTTGGGCTTGTACGCCCCTTTTTCCACAATTGAAGGCCCAATGAGTGGTCCACTTTCAACGGATTCAATGATCATTCGTCCATTTTGTCTATTCAGCATGTATAGTTCCATTTCGCATTTTCCAAGACTCGTACATATCCGTCCAACATGGGTGGTCGATTGTTAGCACCGAAAGGGATTGCTTTTGTCTGCAGAGTCTTCATAGAGAATGTTATATATTAAATGATTACTTGGGTTGATCGGACGGTGGTAGAAAGTAAATTGTGTTTAATTAAGTAGTCTTTTAGTGTTTTAATTAATGGAAATACACGGGGATTTTTACAATTCTTGACAAAACTGGGAAAATAATTGAATGTTTCATGAGATTTTACAAGTCAACAAAATAAACCGTATAATTTTGAAAATTGAGTTGTTCGGTTCCAACAAAAGAAAAGAAAAAATTGTTCGATTTCAACTAAAGTGAAGTTGTTCGGTTTCAACTATGGTCGAGTTGTTCGGTATCCACGTCAGTTAAGTTGTTCGGTTTCAATTGTGGTCGAGTTGTTCGGTTTCCACTTCAGTTAGGTTGTTCGGTTTCAACTAAATCGAGTTGTTCGGTTTCAACTGAGATTTAAGTTGTTCGATTTCCTCTTAAGACAAGTTGTTCGGTTTCAATACAAAACAAGTTGTTCGACTTAAGTTGTTCGAATTCGAGTTGTTCAACTCAGTTGTTTGACTTGAGTTGTTCGACTCAGTTTGTTCGGATGGAGTTGTTTCGACTCAGTTGTTCGACTGAGTGTTTCGACTAGTTGTTTCGCCTTCAGTTGTATGACCTTCCACTATAGACGAACCCAAAAAACTTAAAAACTCACAAAAAGACACCTTTTGATTGATTGTTTTGATAAAAAATTGTACACACTAGTGTTACTAACCATAGGAACAAGCAACAATGAAAACTTTAAGGTTTTTAAGCCGAAAGATTAAAATCAAGATTATGCTTTTTTAAGATTTACGAACACAAAAATGTAAACAAAAATGATATTTATCTTGATTTAAGTTGTACCACCCTATATATAAAGTTACTAGATCCGTTTTACAGGAGAAATACTCATTGAGTGTACACAATGCTTTGAAATCAAAGAAAAGAAAAAAATAAAGGCGATTTGCAAAAAACGAAACCAACAAGAAAGCTGAAACACAAATAACTAACACCCACTCCATGGGCTCTTGATTACCTCCAATTGAAGAATCCAAGTATCTTTGGATACAGGAAGGAACTTAGTGAGAGAAAGTAGAAGGATGGATGTATTCCAGAGAGAGAAAGTAAGAAATATATAATTCATTAGCAAAGTGAGAATACAAAACCAACCAACACCCTCTCCAAGCTATAGAGAGGGTATTTATACACTAGTTTAGCCGGCCATGTGGCCTATTGATGGGCTTACCACGAGCCTTGGGCCATATTAGCTTAATATGTTTAATATATCTAACTACGGGCTTTGACTAGTAAATATTGGAAGTGACCGAGACTTTTCTTGATCCTAACATTTACATATTCTATAGAATACAACCAAACACCACATTTGTCTTATCTCAACAATATTCTCAAATTATTAACTAACAATGGATAAAGTTTAGAATAAATAAATTTATTCAAGGATTTAAACATGCAAATATAGAACACAGTAGTATAAATGAAAACGATCATACCACGTATGTCAATTCATTGTTTAATACAACTGCTTATAGTTCCATTATCTAAATACCAAATAAGACCAGTGCATGATGATCCTAGTTAAGTACTAATGTCTTATCCACAATAATCACAATTAGTGGTAAGGCATATGTTCCATGAACAAATCAACTAGGTCATGATCTTGTGGGACTTTGAGAATACTTATTTCAAAAATTCACGAACAGTGAAGTACTTTAAATAATGATAATTGTTTTGTAAGTGTGCACTTACTTATAAGTATCACTTATATGAGTCTAGTCACATTTACATTCCATAAGATGTATGACATACCAAACATCCTAATGGAGACAGTCATCTCAATAGTTTTCCAAACTGTAAAGCATTCTAATTCTTTTAATATAGTATTATGCAACTATGTTTTTAAACCAAGCATATGTAGCCAGTAAAAACTTGCTTCTACAAAGATTGAGTATTATCTCAATTAAAACAAGTACTAGTGCATACAAACAACACTATGCTAACCTAACGTAAATTCTGAACACTTCTTTAATAATGTTGGATATCATACAAACCCAAGATTTGTTGACCATAATGATCTTACTATGATTACTACAATGTATATCCATAGTATCTTCATTATTAATTCTAGGAATGAATTCCTAATTTAAACATTAATCAGAATGTTCCTTCTAATATCTTTTAATTAGATTCCAATGTTGTCAAATCACCCATACATAATATGATGTACATAATGAATCCTTTAGTGGGACTTAAGGTTTCCATTCATGTGTTCAATCTCACCAAGTGAGATACAAGTTATACTCAATGATAATTCATATTGTACTCGGACTTAATTCACCACATATGTTTAACGCATCAAACATATCATTCCAAGGTTACATGTTTCATTTCCTAAAATACTTACAAGAAAATTTATTTTAATCTAAGAGATAAAATCTTACTTAGATAAATAAATTATTTCTAATTATGTTTAATAACATAATCTATTTTAGAAAAGTAAAGTCAAATTTACTCCCACTAGCTTCGAGATGTACTCATGAACTATCTTATTTATAATTCAAAAATCAAATTCAACAATTGAATTATTTAACAATTAAACTTAAGAATATGCTCATTTGATGCGTGCTTTTAATCCATACTTGGATTCTAGCATTTTTGTATACTTTCTAACGATTTATTGGATTCACAAAACCTTATTTTGATTACATATCATCCTTGCTAAGTAATCAATTAATAAAGAGTTCTTGAAATCCAATTTGTCATATTTCCTTTCAAGAAAACAAGTATGATAATTCAATCATCTTTATATATTTAAAGTTCATAAATGAGGAAGTTTTAATCATAGTCAATTTCTTAAGAATGAGTAAACACTTACGTCATTTGACGTGCAATAAATATGTATACAAAATATTGTTCTTATGAGTCTTCTATAAAAGGAAACTCATTTAAACCTTATCATCAAATAGATAGGTTAAAGATAAAACAAATTCCAAGAATATGATTATCTCATTTAGGACAACATCTCTTCATTTATAGTCTTTGAGTCATTCATTAAATCCAAGCTTTAATAATGAATCTCTATGGTTAGCAGGTTCATAATGATCCTCTAACTCATAATCCTCACCATTGATATAGAAACATATCATGAGGTATCCATGCAAATCTATGAATATGAGTAACATCATTCTAAGGTTTATCATTTCCATGTTTAGCCTTAGTATGACATTCGATAGTACGTTTAGAAGGTTTATGTATCTTCTTCTTAAAGTAATTCATGACCTATAATACTCTCATTCGCTTCTTGTACATTTGAGACTATTCTCAAATAACTCAGCATGACGAGCAACTATGACTTTGTTCTCACGTGGTTGTAAAAATGGTATCCCATCATTTCCTTTGGGTATCCAACAAAGTACACTTAACAGTTCTAGGCATTTGTCAACAATAACCTCCAAGATATTTTTACCAAATTTAGAACTTCAATCAAGACATAATGAGATACATCTCATTTATCTTAATTTACCTTCTAGATTGGAGTCTAATTGGGTATCTCCACGACATACTCAATTATCTAACCTTGATCTCTTTTAGGAGTTAAATAAGTTAAGGTCATCATGAATCAAACAATATCGATAAAGAGTTTGATTACCCTTGTTGGACATACCATAAAATGTGGTATTTCAATAAGATTGATCTTATACTTTATGCCTTTTTCTATTATACCAACTTAAGGTAAAATGTAATGGTATCAATAGTGTTACTAAGCCAATTGCATCCTTTTATAAGTCTTTTAAGCAAGTTAATGACTTAATGTGTATGTACTAACAAGTATTTATAAACATCTAATACATTACTATTTGTTATAAGTCTTTGACTAAGTCAATGACTTCATGTACATGTCTTTAACAAGAAGACATAACAAGATAAATTTTACTTTATGTTATAAGTCTTTCCACAAGTAAAGGACTTAATGTATATATCTTTTAAATGAAGACATAACAATTATTAAACTAAAGTAAATTAATAGAAGTTCAATTTAATTTCAAACTCCATGTTTATGATTTCCAATAAAACATAATCATGTAGCTTATCTTTTTGTCTTGACATATTCTCTTAATAGGGCTACATACATTAAATGTATAGAAGTCCTAGTAGAGAAATAATTTTCTTACTTTGCAGTCAAGAAACCATTAGTCATATTATTCTAAGTTGTTCCTTGCACACAATAAAGATTTCTCCCACTTGTGCAGGGTATAACTTCTTTGCATAAAACAACATCATACTAGTTAGTTTGTTTATATCGACAATATGGCAGTGTCAAGCTCATAGCTAGTATATATATAGAACTCCATCTATTAATAAGGAATCGTGTATAACTATCAAAAATAACATTAAACGGAAGCGACGTCTCAAAGGCAACAAGTTATCAAAGATAACACATAGTGATTCTTTACTAAATAAAGATGTTTCACACTTGGAAAGTAATTTATTATTTCAAGCCACGCCAGAAATAAAGTTAAATGTCTATGAGGAAACAGCTCATAACTCCCACTGAATTTGACAACATTGCAAGTTTGTCCTATGTGCATTACTCCTACTAGATCTGACAACAATGTGAGTGCTTCTTCACTAGTGAAAGTAATTTGCAATTTATCTTTCCATTTATTGAATGTCTACTCATTATTGCTAATGTGCTTAGATATTCAAGGAAGTGTGTTCAAGTTCTAGCCATCTCAGCTATTTAATTAACTTGAAAAATTGGCATGCAATTCCTCCTTTATCCGCTCTTTACACTAAGGGTGTGTAGTGTCTCTTACTGGTTTAAGGAGAAACAACTATAGACCTAAGTTCTCTAGTTATTGCCTTTTCTAGTATTGTGGTGACATTTCCGTCTTCCAATCAAACCTCATAACTATGTCTTGTTTATAACAAGATGTGTTTAATCTTGATAGCTATAGACAAAAGTTCTCTAGTTATCCAAGTTTATTATTATCATTCAAAGATTTTAAAACCAAATAAGGATATTGAAGCAATCTTGAAAGAATAAGAAGTCCAATTAACTTAACATGAAGTTTGGTATGAGTTTGATTAGAATTTAGGATAATTCTTTCATTCCTATCGTAACTTTTCCAAAAGTGAAAAGTATAGGAAATAGTCTTATTTTCTCAAAAAAAAAATAGACACAATTTATCTTCCACGAGTAAGAACAAACCTTTGTTTACGGTATACGTTACATAAATACATTAAAAAAAAGTTGCAAAGTTCATTTTCAGTATTTTCGATAATACATCCCTTAAAAATTAACTACCCATGTTTATATAAATAAACAATTAATTTTACAAGGGTCTATGATCCAACTTGACGTTCTATCATTAATGCAGTTGATCTAGTAGAAATGGTATAACTCAAAAGGTAATCCGTGGGAGATAATTGCCAACATGTGCAACTCTTAGCCATTATGGGGCACAAGGCAATATAATCCAGAATTATAATGTCAGGTAGCATGTTTAACCCTATCGTATGCCTCAGGTCGAAGGTCTGACCAACCATACTCAATATAAGTCGTCCAATACAAAATTAGTAATTTTACAGTCTTAGGTCTGACCATACGATTGTTATATTACCTTGTTTTGCAATTCACCTAAGACTATCTTAGAGTAAAAAAACAAACTCAAGTGATTCCATACTTGGATGGAAAATGACTTAATTTTAAAGGTATAAATATTTTGATAAAAACAAGGTTACCAAAAATGTGTTTAAGGAAGCATGCATACAACCTTATAACACTAGTTATTTTAAAACATTTCCATTATCGTTTTAAAACCTTTCTATAAATAGAAATCCCATAATTTTATAAACCACATGCCATTTATAAATTAGGGTTACCATGTTTACAATATTTCCATGTATAAGTGATCTTACTACGGATAAGGTTAATTCCCCACGGGAAATAATCAAACCCTAGTGACGATTACAACATACTTTAAATATTGTTAAAACGTTTATGTAAAATTTGTTTGTTCTTGCATTATTCTGTCGTGGGTTTCCTTGCAGAAACCACTAATCCCATGCATTATAGAACGTTTGCAAGAAAAGTACAAAATTTACATATATAGTCCATGATTTAGCAAAGTGTACGCATCAATATACACACAATAAGCATTTTAATCATGTACTTTTAGTCCATATTAATTTTGAAAATCATTTTTGCATAATTATATATGTAATAAAACGCCACAATATATATAAAACATGCAAAACATATTTACCAAATTAATCACACTAAAAAAATCATTTACGCAATTAAAACAATAATTCAACAAAAGTCTTCTCATCTTTTGCAATTAACCAATTAATTCACGTAATGATTTCATGCATACCATACTAAACAAGCATGCATAAAATATATTTAGCTTAATAACCATGGTTTACATGCACGTAATCCATGGTTGACAATTTATAAGCAATAAATAAGCTATAATATATTCAAATTGCAACTTATAATACATGCATTTATAATAAGCGAAACAAATCTTTCTAAAATATAACCATATTTTATTTCTTATTTTATGTGATATTTAGGGTAAAATATTTCATTAAATAATATCCTAAAATATGTTTTCACATAAAAGGCAAGAAATATTCAAAATATGCATTTATATTTTTGCCAGATCTTCCAAAATTACATACTATATTTATATTTTCAGATTCTATGTGTTTTATAGTAGTAATTATTTCACTAAATAAATTCCTAAAATAAATTGCACATAAAAAGCAAGAAAATATAACAAAATATGCGTATTTTAGGTATTTTTATTCCACTTTTTATGTAATTATAAAGCTATATGATTTGGCTCGTGATGCCACTGTTGGAAATCGTGGTCTAAAACCTTAATATTACGTGAATATTAAACGAGATACGCAGTGGAATAAAACTCATATAACACTTATAATTAACATAAAACATTCCGAATAGTAACCAAGCTACGTGAAGAACCGAAGACTTCTTCGAGTACACGCATGTGTGTAATACAGCGAAATCGAAAATCCTTAAGTTACTAAAATAAGTAACATCTACACGTATCATACACTACACGTCGACCAATACCACCCAAATGCTAGTTCCACGAACCAACGCTTAAGAATACGTCAAGTAGTCGAACTCAAACAATTTACCCCAAGGGTTTGTTTGGTTCGAAGCCTACTAGGAGAAGAGGATGAGAAGGGATGAGCTTAATGAGCTAGGGGATCCTCTATTTATACAAGATATAGAGCCCTCAAGTTTACCTATCCCACCGATGTGGGATAAACTCCTTTTCTCTTTCTTTTAGCCTATGCCGGTCGAACCTCAACCCAAACAACACCTTGGATTGATTTTTTGACTTTTCTAATTATTATGTATAATTACATTTAATTACACATTAATTAAAAAGCCTTATAGTTAAGTAATCATAAACGAACTAATTAATGACCGTTAGTATTCTATCGTTGGAATATGAATATACATAATAAATATACACTTATATTATTAAATACATTAATCGAGTATTAATACATATATAATAAATATACGCTTATATTATTATATATATACCAATAGAGTGGTATCTATGTGTATTAACGTGTGTGACCCCGTAGGCTCACGTATTCCCAGCCGTATGACATGAGCATAAAACCAACATCTTGCCCTTTCACTCAAAGCAGGAATGAAAAGTGGGCTCCCGCTATAAGCCATAGAAAAAACAATAAGCCTTACGTAGATGCATCTAGATCTAAGAAAACAGTAGTTAATGACATAAAAAAGCATGCAGCTAAGCAAAACACTCAAAAGACTGACAACACTATGTTACCTTCTACAGGAAGAGTAAGCTCTACTAATGTTAGCGAATTAAAGCCTAAGAGCAATACAAAGAATGATAGGATCTCACAACCATCAAGTAGAAGCAAGAAGAATAAAGTAGAAGCCCACCATAGGAAGTTTAAGTCTAGTGCTAATAAGAACAATCATGTTTCAGATTGTAATGTGAATGTTAAGAATGTTGCTTTGTCAAAGAATTATGATACAATTTGCTTATCTTGTAATGAATGTTTGTTTTTTGAAAATCATGATACTTGTGTTGTTAAATATCTAAAGAAAATGCAATAACGTAAAATGGCTAAATGTGCAAAACAAAAAGGTAAAAGTTAATGGAAACCAACAGGATGGATCTTTAAAACTATAGGACTAAAATGGATACCCACTGGTAGGACATTTAACTTGGTAGGAAAACCATGCCCCCTTCTTCTAATGATACGTCTACAATAGTTATACCTCCTGGGCATATCTTAACAACCATAGTAATCCGGGTGATGTACCATATCTTAAACATAGTCTTAGATATGCCAATTCTCGGGAACAGCTCTCTGGATCTATGTTAAGCACATAATTTCATCCATTTAATTTGCATGATTTTGGATTTAAGGGAATTATTTGGGATGAGGAACTTCAACCTTGGAAGTTCAACTATCTAGGAGTCACTTAGGTTCACTAACAACCCAAAACCCAATCAAAAGTTGGGGATCCACCCTTTTGTAAATATGTTTTTCTTCTTTCTTTTTGTGCATATTGTAGAAATTATTCTTTGGTATTTAGATTATGAGTGTTCCAAACACATGACTAGACACCGTGATAAGCTCATCAATTTTGTTTCTAAGTTTATTAGTACGGTCTGATTCGACAATGATCATTTTGTAGCAATTATGGGATGTGGAGATCTACAAATAGGGAATATTCTTATTTCACGTGTTTACTATGTTGAAAGACTTGGTCATAATCTATTCTCTGTTAGGCAATTTTTTGATTCAGATCTCGAAGTAGCTTTCAGAAAACACACTTGTTTTGTATGGAATTTGGAAGGTGTTGATCTACTATCGGGTTCTTGTGGTTCTAATCTTTATACAATCTCAATGGCGGATATGATGAAGTCCTCTCCAATTTGTCTGCCCTCCAAAGCTTCAAAGACAAAATATTGGTTATGGCACTGTCGACTTTCTCACTTAAACTTCGGTACCATCAATCAACTTGCTAAACAAGGTCTCGTCAAAGGGCTACCCAAGATGAAGTATACTAAAGATCATTTATGTTCGGCATGTCAAATGGGAAAAATCAAGAAGGAATCCCATCCACATAAACCTGAACCTAGTACAAATGAGAAACTTCAAATGCTGCATATGGATTTATGTGGACCAATGCGGGTAGAAAGTATAAACAAGAAAAGATATATTCTTGTCATCATTGATGATTATTTTTGTTTTACTTGGGTAAAGTTTTTGAGAATGAAAGATGAAGCTCCTGAGATTATTATCAAATTTTTGAAGCAAGCTCAAGTCAGTCTTAATGCTACAGTAAGATATCTTCATACCTATAATGGCACAGAATTTATTAATCATACACTACGGAGTTATATAAAAGAGGTTGGAATTACACATACTACATCCACTGCACGTACTCCACAACAAAATAGCATAGTTGAGAGGCATAACCGTACGTTGGTAGAGGCTGCAAGGACCATGCTTATTTTTTTCCAAATATTCGTTATTTCTATGGGCTAAAGATGTAGCCACTGCATGTTATACTCAAAACCACTCCCTTATCCATACCCATTACAATAAGACTCCATATGAACTGCTCAGAGATTGCAAACCAGAACTCAAGTAACTTCTTGTTTTTTGTGCTTTATGTTATCCAACAAATGATTTTAAGATCTTGGAAAACTTTAGCCAAAAGCATATATTGGAATTTCATCGGTTATTTACCATCCAAGAAGGCGTACCGGATCTACAACAAAAGGACCACATAAATAATGGAAACAATGAACTTACTCAGATGGCTTTTGAATAACACGGTTCAAGACCCGAACTTCAAGGTTTGACTTATGGACACATTAGTTCAGGACTCGTGCTTAACTAGGATGCTTCAACATCAGCTAAACATCCTACAAAGAATAATTAGGATGTACTGTCTCAACCAATGTTCGATGAATACTTCAAACCTCCAAGTGCTGTATCTATCCCTATTTCCGCTACAACTCTACTTCCATCAGATACAACAAGAGCGACTTCTTCTACTTCCATTGGTAAAGATGCTCCCTCTCCAAGTACTTCACCAAACAATGAAACTACATCTCCACCAATCAATTCTACAAATGTTAAAGAACCACATAATGAAGAAGTTGTAGAGTTTGACAGTGACACATTTACAAATCCTCTAGATACCAACTCAGCTGAGTCATCTTCAAGGATTGTAGACACTTCAAACTTGCACACTTTCCAACAACCTCCAATTTACACAAAAAGATGGACAAAAGATCATCCGCTTACAACAATCATCGGCGATCCATCAAAACCTGTTTCTACAAGATGTTAACTTTCTACCGATGCTTTATGGTGCTATTTCCATGCATTCTTAGCTATAGAAGAGCCAAAGAATTACAAAGAAACAATGGAAGAATCCTGCTGAATTGAAGCCATGCAAGAGGAGATCCATGAATTTGAGTGGCTATGAGAATTAGTACCAAGACCAGACAAAGCTATGATCATCAGTATAAAGTGGATCTTTAAAGTGAAACTTGATGAATATGGCGGGGTATTGAAAAATAAGGCTAGGTTAGTTGCAAAAGGTTATCGTCAAGAAGAGGGGATCGACTTTAAAGAATTGTTTGCACCAGTCGCTCGCATTAATGCCATCAGAATATTCTTAGCATATGCTGCACATAGGAATATGGTAGTATTTCAGATGGATGTGAAGACATCATTTCTAAACTGGATTTTAAAGGAAGAGGTGTACGTGAGTCAACCAGAAGGGTTTGTTAATCAAGATCATCTGAATCATGTATTTCAGATTGAAGAAAGCACTTTATGGATTGAAACAAGCTCCTCGCGCATGGTACGACTTGCTCTCCAAATTCCTTCTCAACCATAAGTTTATCAAAGGTGTAGTAGATCCAAATTGTTTACTCGGAAGAAGAAAATGATCTTATTTTGGTACAAATCTATGTTGACGACATAATTTTTAATTTTACTAATCTAATCTTTTGTGATAAATTTGCAAAATTAATGAGCAAACGTTTTAAGATGTCAATGATGGGACAAATATCATTTTTTTTCTTGGACTTCAAATTTCTCAAAGTCCCAGAGGAATCTTCATAAATCAATCAAAATATGCTCTTGAAATGCTCAAAACGTATGGTTTTAAAAAATGTAATGTTGTTGACATCCCCATGGTGGGAGAGTCCAAACTAGATGAGGATCCAAACGAGACTCTAGTTGACCCTAATCGTTATAGAGGAATGGTCGGATCCCTAATGTACCTCATAGCCAGTCGCTCTGACTTAGTGTTTGATGTCTGCATGTATGCCTGATATCAGGCAAGGCCTACCGAAAAGCACTTAACTGTGGTAAACGGGTCTTTCGGTACCTAAATGGAACCATTAACATAGGTTTGTGGTATCCAAAGGACACCATATTTAATCTAACAGCTTTTGCAGATGCTGACCATGCAGGTTGCCAAGATACAAGACGCGATACATCGGGAAGTGCACATTTCCTAGGAGAAAATCTTGTGAGCTGGTCATCCAAGAAATAAAAGTGTACCGCAATATCAACAACTGAAGCGGAGTATATATCCTTGTCTGGTTGCTGTGCTCAAATCCTCTGGATGCGCTCACAACTAATTGATTATGGATTTAACTTCAACAAGATCCATTGTACTCCAACTCAAAGAGCGCCATTACTTTATCTTGCAACACCGTACAACACTCTAGGACGAAACACATCGAAGTTCGATACCACTTTATTAAAGATCAAGTTGAAAAAGAGGTTGTTGAGCTATACTTTGTTAAGACCGATTATCAGCTGGCGGATATCTTCATTAAAGCACTCGCGAGAGAACGCTTTGAATTTCTGATCAACCGCCACGGTATGCAAAGCATCACACCGGAAGAGCTGAAATGTCTTGCAGAGTTAGACGAAGAGTAATTCTGATTACTACTTCATGTATCCTATGTACTATACGTAGAATAGCTTATAAACACAAAAAACAACAAAAGATTTTCATTTTTTTAAAAAAATTAAAAAACAAAATACAAAATTATAAAATTTCAAATACAAAATATAAAATCAAAAAATTTCAAAATCCATAAAAAATCTTCTCGACATGTATTTTAGAATCAATAATATCTGCGACCTTAGAAATGTCATTCAATAATGACACGGGATTGTAGATAAAGTTTGACTAAAGTTTAAAACATTTTAAAACATGTCGTCTTAAAATTTTCTTATGGCTTGTCATTAAATATCCGATAACAACCCGGACCCTAAAGAAAATGAGATTGTACGCTCCAATGCAGTTATCCATAACAACAAAAAGAGAAGTCTTTTCGGTCTTGAGTTTAAAGATTCAAAGCATTCCAAGTTTTGAAACTCTAGAATATGACTTGTGTATACTTTGCTACCCAACTCGCGCTTTTTAAAAAGAAAAATGTACGTCAAAAAGTACATTTTGTCCTTAAAAGATTAACTTTCTTTAACTCGAGCAATTTTCCTCAAAATGTGTTTATCAAACATGCTCGAGTTAAACAGATTTTTAAAAAATGCTAAAAATAAAATCAGAATCAGTTTTGTCATTTAAATGGAAAAAGATTTTTTTAAAATTCGAACGCTCGAACAAATCCAAGAAATCTTTAAATTGACTACGGTCTTTGTTCGAGGGGGAGAACGAGCTTTTATTTGAAAATTTCTAAAAAATGTTCAAAAATAATTCATCAGAATTAAATTGGGAAAAACGATCAAAAATTTTTGAACACTCAAATAAATTCTACAGCTCTTTAAATAGAAAACGAGTATTTGTTTGAGGGGGAGAAATTACTTTCACGATCAAGAGATTTTAAACACTCAAACAAATTCTACAGCTCTTTAAGTAGAAAAAGGGTATTTGTTTGAGGAGGAATATTATTTAATTTTTTTTAAATGTAGTGTGTAAATGGTTTTAGAAAAGTGATTAATTCATTTAATTGGTCATTAATTGAGGGGGAGTTAAAGAGATTAACTCCGAGACTATGTTTGCAAAACAAGTTTAAACTTAAGGGAATTTAGTATAACTTTTATTAGTTAACTATCATAAGGACCTAAAATGGTAGCTAGTTTCATATTTAAGGTGTTACAGGTAATGCTTAAACTTTAGGCTTAGTTTAAAAGAGTTTACAACCTCTAAGGACTAATATTTCCAAAAACCGAATCCCCTCCTTTTAAACCCTTTTAAGTTATAACCGATCCAACACACACACACACACTTAGCACATTTTACCAAAAAACTTTCTCTCCCTTTCTTTCTCTCTTGTGGATCGGCCAACACCAAGCAACAACGAGAAACCATTTTTGATCAAAAGGTCAAACACGAAAGTCATTAATAATCATCTTCTAAACACACTTACGAAAAGAATTCTTTCATCTCTTCACTAATCTTGAAAAATCACAGTTTTTTATTTAGGGTTCATAAAAAATGAAATTGCTTAGATGTTAAATTTTCTTGAGGGTTTTTGTAGATAATGATAATACTAGACTAATGTTAACTCGAATTTAAGTGAATCATTGTTTAACTCGATCAAAATGGTGATGTTTGTTGCATTTTTCTAACCGAACCACCCTAAAGGTGTGTTTGTTTTGATTGTTTGAATGTATAGTGTTGGTTTATTAGCTTAATACACTAATCTTGCTAGTTGGTAACAAAAAGATTTAACCTTTGTAACATTAACAAGAAGACTAGTGATTTTTGAAGGTGAAGAAAAAGTGTTTGATGAAATGTTTGTGAAAGACTTTGGTGCATTTTGGAAGTTCAAGACTAGAAGACTTAATACACAAAGACTTGAAGTCCAAAACCAAACCACATGAGCATAAGCTCATGGGTCGGTCAAACCAAGACAACCAACCTTGCCAAGGTCGGTCACCCTAGTCCAACCGATCCATAGTGGTCAGTCGGTTAAAGTGTAACCGAACCAAGGCTCGGTCAGTCACCATAGTTCAACCGAACCAAGGTTTGGTCGGGTTCCATGGTTCAACCGATCCTCCTTGGTCAGTTAACCTAGTATAACCAAACCACCATGTGGCCTGAGCCCAAGTCCACCAAAACCATATTGGGCCGATTGAAGTCCACAAGAGTCTTAGCCCATTTAAAGACCAATAAGACTTTGGCCCATTTCAAGCCCAATATCATTTGGCCCAATGTTCAAGCCCACCGTATCATACTATTTGACCCGGTTTAAAGGCATATTGGACCGAGACCAAGTTTGACTTATGTTTGACCCTCGTCTCGCGTTTGACCAAAACGATATATTTTCCACAACATTTTCTATAAAAACACTAAAGATTCAAATTTTTTTTAAATATCAAAATAAAAAGGTTTTAAATAATTCAAAAAGTTTACAAATTTTAAAAGTGTTGAAAACTTAATAACTTTTTTAATATGTGTTAACATTTTCAAAAATCATGAAAAAGAACAGAATTATTTATGTGATTATTAAAACGGATATATTTAATTGTGTAAACTTTATACGATTTTCACATATCTCGTAAAATTAATCTCAAAAACCTTGAACTTAAAAGATTAGATCGTTGACTTAGTTTGACCATGTCTTTGGATTTTGACCGTTGACTTTGACTGTGTCATTGACCGTTGACCATTGACTTTGGCTGTTGACCAAGTTTGACTTTTTAATCCCGTGCTTATTAAGTTCGTTTGATATGAAATTGATTATGTTTCTATATGAATGAATACATGTTCTATCTGTTATCTATGAAATGTCAAAAAATAGTTTAACATATATTTTTATATCAAATCACGCGCCAGCGATCTAAGTTGTTAAACAATTTAGTGACCTTTCAGGTTTGAATATAAGAATATTTTGAAATAAACTATTTTATGCTTTAAATGTGTTATATTAGATATTTTCTCATAAATTTAACCACAGTGCACCAGGGTATTATTTATAATACTCATGCTCGATCTTCGGATTAAGCCCACTAGTGAAGTGGATTACTATACTAGTATTTATACTACATATGGTATTCCTGAGGCACTTAATCTCGTATGAGATATTTTCTAAATAATTATAGTAATGATGTGTACAGATTTTATAAACTTTATTGCTATAGATTTTTACACATCATCATCTATTGATTTTCAAAATAACACAATGTCTTTGCAAACTGAATTTCCAAGACAAAAATTCTTCTTTTGAGTCTAATTTAAAGTAATTTGACTAAGAGTTACTGATAAATCAGGAAGGCTATTAGCGCTAGTTATCACCTAAAAGCTGATATGCATCCCTTTAGCAAATCAGTGTATCTTCGGGGCTCAAGGTTATTTTATTAAAAAAAACTCATTCTCATGCGAAACAATTGTTTTCTGAAAAGTTTGTTTTCATACAAATGATGTTATTTCTCTAAAGATTGGTAAGGTGAACACTTTTAAAGCATGAGAAATTTAAAAATTCGCGTTCATTCTTCCATCTTTTCTCTCGTAGAAAGAGTATCCCAGAACTTAATTTTAAGTGAGGATAACTAAAAACAGAACGAGAGATAAAAATCGTATGTGAAAAGAAAAGAGTATACGACTTGTGTCAGCAAAAGCAAGTATAAAGGCACGTGAGAAAGAAAACGACATAAGTATGGACAAAAAGAAATGCTCGTCCATAAAAAACGGACATAGAGAATAAAAACATAAACTGAAAAATAAATGTACTTAAGTTTATATCCGACGAATCAAACACCCCCTTTTTATCTGTTTCGTTTCCAAAAATTGATTTTTACAACGATCAACTTGTACAACTAACATCTATGCATCAAAATAAACCTAAAAGGACAAAAGAAATTTAAATTTGAAAACTTACAAGAAAATCTTAAAAAATGTAGATTTCGATACGAACCGGACAACCCAAACGTGTTTAAATGAATACCCAAACACTCGTATCAACCCGAAATATCACGTTCTCGATCAAAGGTGAAAAATATATGGTGGTTGTGGTGGTGTAGGTGGCGGACGAACCAAAAAACACACACACACAAGTGTGTTTTATTTTTTTGAAAATGAAAATGGATTATGGATGGAAAGGTCTAGTGGAAAGCATATATGTGTACAACTCTTAGACAAGTTAGCTAAAATTAAGCCATTTTGTTCCCCCTCCTTGACTTTCTTGACCGGTTAGCATCCTATGGGGTGTCGGGACTTTCTTTTCGTGTCGGGATCACTTAAATACTCGTAAAACTCAACAGTAAAATTTACCCCAAAGTTAATTAGCATTTTTATTCACCTTAAAAATACTTTTCCCTTAACCTAGAGTATTTACACGACATATTTACACTTTAAACCCTTCAAAACTCATTTGGACATTGACGAACGTGTCAAACTCGTTTTTTTGGCATTTCTCAAAATTCACGGGTCAAACCACCCGAAATACAAATAACACAATAATAATGCCTTCCAAAAGGGATTATTGATCACAATAAACCATAAATCACCATAATTCTCATAAAATCACCACCGTCAACACGGTACATTATCTGAATAAACTAATAAAAGTCAAATAGTCAAAAGACTATAAATGAAATATTCAGAACACAAAAGGGCAAAGGTTACAGATACCAATCAGGATTTGTTCCATCTTTAGTAATCATTACGACATACCATAAATATTGTTAAAATGTTTATGTAAAAATATTTATTCTTGCGTTGTTCCGTCGCAGGTTCCCTTGCGGAAACCACTAATCCCCTGCGTTATAGAACGTTTGCAAGATTTAACAAATTTAAGTATATAGCCCATGATCTAGCAAAATGTACATATCAATATATGGTACAATAAACATTTTACTCATGTACTTTTAGTCCATATTAATTTTGAAAATCATTTTTTCATAATTATAAAACGCCACAAATATAAAACATGCAAAACATATTAAGCAAAATTAATCATACTAAACTACAATCAGTTACGCAATTAAAACAATAATTTAACAAAAGTCTTCTCATCTTTTGCAACTAACCAAATAATTCACGTAATGATTTCATGCATATAACATATATATATATATATATATATATATATATATATATATCTATATAATATATAATATATATATATACATATATATATATATATATATATATTAAATAATGTAAAAACTTTCACATATTTTATTTCCTTATTTTAGGTTATATTTAGGACAATATATTTCATTAAATAATTTCCTAAATAAGATTTCACATAAAAAATGTAACAATCCGTAATTTTTGATCAATGAACGACGCCATATAAATTCACTATTTATTTTTTTTCTCGTACGCGTTTGTTTTTAATCGAAATCGTTAAGTTAAATCGCGTAAGCAAGAAATGATCAGTTAACGTAAACAAGGGTTAAGTAATTATTTTGAGAATAATTATTAACATTTCACAAGTTATTTTATCGGATACGTGAAAGCGTTTACGTTTCGCGATAAATGACATTTAGGTATTCCCGGAACCGTAAAAAAAAAAAAATCAACGTACGCTTCAACAAATACCTACGTTTATATACAATGATCAAAGTTTATAAAAGTTTATGCATATGTATATATATATATACACGTCTCATAAGTATACACAAGATAACAAATACTTTACAAAATACCAAGACTTTACAAAGTATACTTTTATATATAAAAAAAAAACTACACTTTACAATTTTATATAAACTTTTACTTGCACATTTCTTTTATAATACACAAGTAACTTATTAAGAAAGAAAATAAGCTAGAAACACATCCCATAAAACCATGGGATGATTCCTACTTAAGGGAACACATAAACATAACCATTAAACCCTTGTTTCCCTCCCCTTTTGTCCCCTTGAATCCCACGGTCAAAGAACCCCCTTGGACTTTCTAGTCAAACTTGGCTACAAATATCTCATTGACTTCTCCTATAAATACATGCATTCTTATGTAAATTTACTTACACTTTATACTTACCAAAATCATTTTCCTTCTCTTTTTTCCTTAGCCAAAAGCCACGGCTCCAATAAGCCACCTAAACAAATCATACAAAATTTTTCTACAATCTATACAAACCTATACACATCAATCCTAAGGCACACTAAAATATTTACAAGCCTTGGATAATCAATTGCAAGGATTTAAGAAGAAAATGAAGGATTAGGGTTTCAAACCTAATCTAGGGTTTATAAGCTTGTAAGCTTTGGTTTTGAGTCTAAACACGGGTTTAGCACTTATTTCTCATCACATACATCCTTCCTAAGGTCTTCTTAATACCTTCATACTTTTATTTATCATGATTTTATGTGTTACATGTTCTTTATGGCTAAATCACCACTTAGGATTTTTTTTAATATGTAAAATGAAGTATCAGCCACATTATTTTTTAGTGAATTACACACTGTATTCATATGTCATAGTTGTTATATTATCAAATGGAAAAAATGGATTATAAGTATTTACATGTTGTTTAAGTATAAACCTGATTTTGTATAAATTTGGGTTTTAAAGGTTTACTTAAGAAGGTTATGATTAAAAGTATACATAAATGTTATAAAGGGCTGTTTTAAATTCGTGTTTCATACAGTAGGTTTGACATTATATAAAAATAATACGCCTCATGACGATTCCAAAATGATAAGAAACTTGAAAAACCGATTTATAACGAAAAAGATACGTTAGTACGAGTTTACGACGAGAAAATACTTTTATAAAACTATTTTTATAAAATTTACTATTCATTACAGAAAGTGATATTTTTAAAACATCTAATATATGATATAACTTTTAATTACGAGATCGTACTCGAAAGAGCGTTATAAACGAGCTATACAATGAAAATACACATTTACGGGTTTTACGACAACAATAACGATTTTAAATAAATTAGGGTCTGGTGTGAACAGTAAAAGTTACTGTTCACCAGAAGGTCCAAAGTTCAAAATGTAAAGTTAATGATAACTTAACTTCGTCTAATACGAAAGCGTGGCAACGAAACGTAAAATCGGTCTTTAAAACGCGAAAGTTTATGTCGTTTTTACTAAAGAGGCAATTTATAAACTTTTTAACTTAATTCAACACAATTTACCAAAACAATTAGATGATGAATTGAACTATATAGACCTATATGTGTAATTAAACAAAGTACTATATTACAGGGAGTTTCATAATGAGCCTCATTCTGGGTGGCGTATCGACAGTTGTTGGATTTACGATTTAAAGTGTCCTAGCTCCTCATTACGTTTCACTACAAAACGACCTCCTTAATTTATGATAGCCCGAACGATAGTATGCGATGACTATACCGACCTATAAATAATCAAAGTGTATTAGTACTTATACGACCTATATTGGATAGGATGCCTTCGGATCTTCGTGACTCATTTCTATTTTGAATACTTGTTGATTCCATTCACATCAAGGTGAGATCATAGCCCCCCTTTTTTTCTACAATGTTTTACAAAATCTACGGGGTGAATTACATTGCTTGTTTTTTACTAATTGACACAAGTGTTTTAAAGTGTATGCTCTCCTAGATTACTATTACTGCCTGAATATTATTGCTAAGTTACCTTATTGCCGTGAAGTCCCTATTTATCATGAATCGTTAATTGCTATTGTAGTAAGTGCGAGTGTTGTGGATAGATCTATCGGGACTGACAATCCCCATCTTTACTTTACATTGGTCACTAGTTTGAATCCGTGTGCATTTAACATTGAGAGGTGTTAGGTTGTTGGCAAGCATCCTATATTCTGATTGGGGCACAAATCTAGTTAAGGCTTCGGGGTCATGAGCTTAGTGCAATAATAAATGTTTTGGACTACTGAATGTGTTTCAGAGTCTACTATTACTTCGATCTTGTGGTCCATATTCCTTTTTTAACTGATAAACCTATGATTTCCCTCAACAAACCCATGTGTTATAGAACGTTTGCAATATTTAACAAATTTACGTATATAGTCCATGATTTAGCAAAGTGTACATATCAATATACGTACAATAAGCCTTTTAATCATGTACTTTTAGTCCATATTAATTTTGAAAATCATTTTTGCATAATTATATATGTAATAAAACGCCACAATATATATAAAACATGCAAAACATATTTACCAAATTAATCACACTAAACAAAATCATTTACGCAATTAAAACAATAATTTAATAAAAGTCTTCTCATCTTTTGCAATTAACCAATTAATTCACGTAATGATTTCATGCATACCATACTAAACAAGCATGCATAAAATATATTTAGCTTAATAACCATGGTTTACATGCACGTAATCCATGGTTGACAATTTATAAACAATAAATAAGCTACAATATATTCAAATCGCATATTATAATACATGCATTTATAATAAGCGAAAAAAACTTTCTATAATATAACCATATTTTATTTCTTATTTTATGTGATATTTAGGGTAAAATATTTCACTAAATAATATCCTAAAATAGGTTTTCACATAAAAGGCAAGAAATATTCATAAACATGCATTTATATTTTAGCCGGATCTTCCAAAAATACATACCATATTTATATTTTAAGATTTTATGTGTTTTATATTAGTAATTATTCCACTAAATAAATTCCTAAAATAAATTGCACATAAAAAAAGAAAGAAAATATTCACAAAATATGTGTATTTTAGGTATTTTACCGTTTTTTATGTAATTATAACGCTATATGATTTGGCTCGTGATGTACTGTTGGAACTCATTATCTAAAATAACCTAATATTACATTAATATTATACGAGCTACGCAGTGGATCTAATTCATATAACACTTATAATTAACATAAACATAAACAGAAAACATACCGAATAACAAGCAAGCTACGTGAAGAACCGTAGACTTTTTCACGTACACGCATGTGTTTAATACATGCTAAACCGAAAAACCCTTCAAGTTACTAAAGTAAGTAACCTCCACGCGGTTCATACATTACACGTCGAACAATACCACCCGAATGCTAGTTCCACGAACCAATGCTCAAGAATACATCAAGTGGTCGAACAAACAATTTTTCCCCAAGGGTATTGTTTGGTTCGAACCTACAAGGAGAAGAGGAGGAGAATGGATGATAATTATGAGCTCTAGGATCCTTCTTATATACTAGATGATTTTAGAGTTTACCTAAAATACATAACTTGGAGGAAAAGATAGCTCACAAGCCTAATCCAACCCTATGGGGTCCCTTGGCCGGTCAAACTCACCCAAACAACCCTTTTGGTATGACTTTAAAACCAAAAACGGCACTTTGATTATTTAATGTGTGTTATCATTAATATTCTTATAAGTCATAAGTGTGTGTATGTGTGTTTACATTAAATATATGCATTGTTATAACCGAAAAAACTAACATTGTTAACCAAAAACCACAAAAACCCACGTTAATTATATAAGTCACATGTGATGGTGCGGTACGGTTAAAACCCACAAAACCAAAACTGCTAAATATGGTGCGGTTCGGTTTCTATTGTGCGGTTGCGGTTTGGTTTTAATCAAAACCCACACCAAATTGCACCACGCTCACCCCTACCCTGCACACGCGAGAGAAATCTTAATTGTGTGCAAGGTACAACTAAAAACAATATGACTAATGGTTTTTCTGAACTGCAAAGTAAGAAAACTAATATTCTACTAAGACTCCTACACATAAAATGTATGTTGCCCAAATAGGAAAAAATGTCAAGATATAATAGTAAGCTACGTAATTAAGTTTTCTTGTAAAGTCATAAACATGAAGTTTAAAATTAACTTGAAATTACTATTGAGACCAAGAGTCGGCGCTCATACTCACTTTAGTTTAATATTGTTATGTCTTCTTGTTGAGACATGTACATAAAGTCCTTTAATTGATAAAAGACATATTGTAACACCCGCAAATTGAGTCACAGCGGAAACATGTCCGAGAGCGTTACTTCATAATACCATTGCACAAGATATGAGAGAACGACCTCTAAATGAGTCGTTTAAAAAGTAATCTCGTTTCTTTAGTTGAAATATACATTTGTCCCAAGGTGTGCATCATCATGAAAAGCTTGTAAGTAATACAACGAGATTTGATAGTTTGAATGCAAATCAAAATCCATGAGTGTGTTCTTGAAAATTTTAGACTCTAATGCACATCAAGAATGTCAAGTAGCTTGTTCATCTGAGAAATACATGCTTAAAAGTGTCAACATAAAGTTGGTGAGTTCATAGGTTTTTGTAATTATAAATGTTGGATCAAAGATTCATAAAGTGTGTATGACCATTGTAACCTATACAATAGTCACAAAAATGTAAGTATAAATATTGAAATCAAGTTTTTATAAAGTGTGTGTGACCATTGTAACACATACAATAGTCACGAAAATGTGATTACTACTGCACTAAGTTCATAACACTGAGGCTCCGACTTATATGTATGCCAATCTTTTCAGGCACTATAAGTGTTCATGTGAATGCAGTTCAAAGTTCCGACATGGTATACGTCCGTTAGTTCGGTACCGCGGAAACTAGTGAGCGCTACTCACCCGAACGAGGATGTCAATCCCAAATAGATCTATTTTATAACATTCGCGCTTACCCACCGTAATTAACAGTTCATGCCACTTAAGCTAATCCTTAATCATTTGAGTGAAAGTAAAGTTGTTGCGTCCATAAGTGAAAACAAGTAATGTATCTCACCGCGAGATATGTAAATGAGCGTAACATTGTAACGAGTTTGAATATGAGTTTGTATATGAGTATGTAAACGTAAGCGTTGTAAACGAGCGTGTAAATAAGTTATGAGAACAAATATGTAAACTATTTTGTAAATGCGCATGTATTCTCCCCCAAAACAGTAATAAGGAAATAAAATAGGGGCCATGAAACTCACCTCAAGTGAAATATATTGATTATAGAAAATCAATAAAATGAAATGTCACGTGTGATCCGAAGTGCAACCTAATTAATTATAGGTCATATGAGTATAGTGTGTTTGAAATTAATACAACAATATAAATTATAGAGTTATATCACCACCTAATAGTTTTTGTTTAATTTATAAATTTTGAAACAATATTTAAGTCACGCTTGATATTTAATGTCCAAATATATGTATCCGCAAAAATATTGTCTTTTGTCGGATAAATAATTATCGTCGATATCGTTTGAATTAATATTTTTATTATTTATAAAGTGTAACAATATATAGTTCAAGTGTTTTATAAAATAATATTTATATGGTTTTAAACCGCGTATAACATTATACAAGTAATGCTAAAATATTTTCTAATGTTCTTATAGCCCAAACGAACCAACACTATTCATGTAAGGAAAATAGTGCAGAATTTTTTTTACAAAAGTTATATAGTTTCTTTGATGTCTAGATCATAATTTGAACTTCTAGGTTTCGAAAACTTGATGCTTATAGTAAAACATCGTTCCGAACAAGTTTGTAGTTTTATACTTTAACCGAATCGGACCCGAAAGCCCTCAAAACACCGATTTCGAAATCTGCAGTTTTCCACAGCTTTATAAAAGCTGTGAGAATTAGTATATTTATCGAAATCTTTAAAAATTCACAACTTTCTCGTTTTAACTCCGTTTTGCGCGTTCTTTATATCTACGGTTTCGTATTGAGATGATCTATCAAAATATTATGTCTACAAATTATATAAAAATCTGCACAGTAGCAGTTTATATAAACTGTTATTTATAAAAAATACATTTTTTATATTTAATTATCGAAATCTCGTAAAATTCATATCTCCTTCGTTTTAACTTTGTTTTTCAAGTTTCTTATATATTCAGAATCGTCTTGAAATGTAATATTTTAATATCAGGTTTATAAATTTCATAAAAATTCATGCCCTTCCAGATTATATATTCTGTCTGAATATATATAAATTTATAAAATGGTTTTTATAACTTTAATTAGTACAAGTTCTCTAAATTAATTAATACAACATCATTTGTATACTTTAAGTCATCTAATTTATGTCTATATATTTTATGTCCAATATGTCCAAATAAAATGTCTAGAACAATTATTTATTTATAGAACTATATAAATAAATTTGTAACAATTAATTCTACAATTAATTATATAAATTATCCAACACTTACAATATACCAAATAAAATATGTCCTTGCATTCTAACATATTTTAAACCCTTTTCATCATGAATATGTATTTTCTTGATTATGTATAAACTTGTTTCTTGTTGTAACTTGTTAAAATAAAAGCTAGATGATGATGTAACTATATAAACAAGATGTATGACAATATAAGAAATATATATGAAAGTATAGAGATGTGAATGGATCTTGAATGAAATATGAAGATGGTAAACACAAGATCTAGACCTAATCAAACCCTTTTGTTTAAAACTAGTCCTAAACCCACTTGATTATACGTGTATGCTTGCTTAAAAATCAAAACTCCAAAACCTTCTTGGTTTTTCTTTTTGTGTCGTGCCCTAAGACAAGAGAGAAAGAGATATTGTGTTTTGTTTTTGCTAAGTGATAAGTGAAGAGAATGAATGTTTACTTGCACTTATATATAGAAGTATCCTTTGGTTAATAACTAGTCTTAGAAGTATAATCCATAAGTTGTTTAATTAGAGGAGACAATTTATGAATGACTAGTATGAAAGACTTGATGGTGGCGTGGGGTTGCATGAAGAAAAAGGGAAGGAAACATTTAAGAGTCTATTAACCAAAGGGTTTTGTGTTTCATGCTTGGTTATTTGGAAGTTAAGCACATAGTATTTTCTAAAGCAAGAATGGTATTGATTTTTATGTGTATATGATGTGTCATTGTGTGGTGTATATTTTATTGATTCAAGTTTTAAATTTATATTTTGCCGACTAAACTAAAAACAACACTTTAACGGGCAGTGTACCCGATCGGTAGTAGTTTCGTGGTAAGTAGGGTGTCGAACACTTGAAGCGAGGTTAAATCTATCAATTTAATTAATATCTTGGTTATCTATTCTATGTTAATTCTATTCTATTCTAAACCTATGTTAAACCTATGTCAGTCTAAATCCTAATTCTAACAGGAAAAAGGGGGTTTTCAGCCTGAGAGACTAGCACGGTTTGGTTGGTGACTACAATCAATTCAAGGCACTGTTACCCACACAAGCTAATTAACAAAAGATAAAAGAGCGGTCGAACCTTATATAAGAAAACTGTATTAACCATTATTAATCCGATTAGAAAGTTGGTTTGTTTATTAAGTGCAATGATTTCTTCTCTCGAGGTGGCATATCATTCTTAAGACTTAGGCGTTACATCATCCTAAGACCTAGACACATTAATTCTGTCACAATTAAAGCATCCGCATAAAGCATCCTTATTTGCTGATTATAATCTATCTTAGGGATTAAAGCAATGGTGATCTTGTTAAACCCTAGCTCATAGAGACTTTACCCACTTACCGCTTAATGACAATTTATACACTAGTAGTCCACTTGTCCAACTATCCAATGGAATCAGAACGTTACTTGTTGAATTATCTAGGTCACCTGCTAGTCAACACGATCAATAAACCATTGGCAATATCCAATTAACTAGTTAAGCCCGAAGCGTATCCTAGACACAGACTTAGAAGGACAATATTTGTGTAACTATAATTCTAGATGTATAAATAGTATAAGCACCTGAAGCGTCTCCCCATAGTCACAGAATAAGGTAGGGACCATATTCTATGCGTTATATACATTCTAGATGAACAAAACTCACTACTATGGAGAGCTATCTGGACTCTAGAAATACTTCGGTCCGCTTCTCCATAGATCCAGTTGTATGATAGCCGTCGCTTACAAAGCGACGTCTAAACACAAGTATAATACTGATAATAAAATAATAAAAAAGCATACATTGATAAATCAAGAAATCGAGTAAACGGACATTACCACAAACTTTCAAATACTTATCATAATAATGGCTAATACCCGAAGGTATTAGCCTTCAAACGTCCATAATATATACAAATCAGCAATTATTTTGCCAAGGTAAACTAACCAAGTTAACGAATCGATATCTCAAAAACTGAACGATTACTAAAAAACTCTAACATGATTTACACGACCTGTTCTACTGTAATTGTTAACGTTGCTCGACCTTTCTTGCTCTTTTTCTCCTCCGAAAAATAAAAAAATCGAATTTTATAGTTGAGGCTATCGAGAATATGATTTAGCACACTTAAAACTCGTTTTTGAGTTTTCTATTTATAAGGTCTGGAAGTCGGTTGGATACGGCGTATCCAAGTGTTGGATACGGCGTATTGGGGATTTCTTGGAGTAGGGACCAACGAATGATAACTTTCAGAATCTATTTAAATAACCTATATCTTGAAAATACGACGTATTGCAGTCTCTTGATACGGGTATTGTTATTCATCCTTCAGAGGTATTTGGTGAGTGCAGGCCCAGGTTACGTGTAGTTCCTTGATGATACGGCAAGTATTGCCCTAGTCTATCACAAAATAGTAAACTTCATATAATATCTTCATTTAAGCTTCAAAAATGCGCGACTTTTGCTATCTTTCACCAGTTACACTCCATAATTATGCAAATTCTCAAATTTACCAACACGATCCCTAAGTACAACTTCTTTGCCCCAATAACTATACAAGATGGGTTAATATTACATTAGGTATAAATGATCTATAAAATAGACGTTATTTGTGTGATCAAATATCCCCCACACTTGTACCCATCATACTTATCCTAAGTAGCTTTAGAAGTTTGTAAAAATATATCCCTAAGGTTACCTGTTCCGTTAAAGCAACTTATTTGATCTATTGCAAGCACACAACCAAAAACACACCTCACGAAATAGGAAAAGATCAAAAAACACTCATAAAATCACTACAATATTCTATGTGGTATCATGTAACTATTCGCTAATTGATCCGGTCGTGAAGAGATTCATATCTTTAGCTTATCATAAGCTTGGCAAGGATACACATCTCCACCATTAAAGCCAAGGAGTAACAAGTTTATAAAGGTAAATATGGGTTTTTTTGTATAGAAAGGCGTACGGTTGATCAATCTACAATCTTTCACCAGAAGTGCCACTTCAACAAGGCAGCTGAAGCACACATACATGGCCGTAACGACAGAATAGACATGCATGTTCGATCACATCCTCATTCGAATTTAACCAACAATTATGATAAAGAATGATATAGGGTAGGAACCTTCTAACTTTCACCAACAGTCGTAAACCAACGAGGCAGCTAAGACATGTATACATGGTGTTAGCCTCAAAATATTGAGCCGAACAGGAAGTTCGTTCATTACGTGTACGAGTCTCGGTCATTTAATTAGTTAATGTTGTAATAGTATAATATCGGGAATCGGGCTCGATAGTTAATCTAATATTGTATATGTTTCGGGTTTAATCCCAAGCAAAACCCGAGTCCAATATCGAGTCCGGCCTCCTAGCTTAAATAATGTCCCACGCTCGCGCGTCATTTAAAACGCGACAGCCCCCCGGTATATAAACTCTTTATTTTCAGATATCGAGTTTGTCCGCGTTCTCAAATAATAATTTCTCCTTTTCTATATTCTCTCATCTCTCTCTCATCTCTCCTCTCTTCTTTCCTCCTTCTCTAGAACAAATCACTCTCTTTCTAATTCCTTCCGTAGGTCGTGATCCGTGTTATGCACTCGTGCCTTAACAGGATCCTACAATTGGCATCAGAGCTTCAAGGGTGGATTCGTGTTTGATTTGTGCGGTTATATATCAAATTCGTGGCTTATTTGTGTTCTAAATACCTCACGGCTCAAAAATTTTTTTGGCTACCACTTTTAGCTTGGTTAATCGTGTTGCCGCTTTCTTGCCTACCATGGTTATATAAGGTGTTTGCCTTACATTCCAAGATGATACACAGCCTCAAGATCGCCACAACAAAGCTACAAAGATTCGATCTTTAGTGGCGTGTTCTTCGCTGGAGAGTTGCTCTCGTCTATCCCCTGAAGATCCACAAGGAAATTACATGTTGTTCGTAAGTTTTACGGTAAGTTTACGCTTATAAGGTTTGGTTCCTATTACATGGTAAAGCTTTATTTCGTGGGAAATAAGCTCATTTGGAAAGAATATGCAAAAATCGAGCTTGGTGTTCATAGTGGCGGTTTGGTAAGATAAGGGACAAGATCCACGCTTTTAGGAAAAAGTCAAAGGTGAGTTGCTCACATAGCCGGCGAGTTGTCAATAGGTTTAGCAGCGGTTTGCTTATTTTAATTCAGGAGGCGAGTTACTATAAAAAGTTAGGCGGCGAGTTGCTAAACGGCGAGTTGCTAAACGGCGAGTTGCTCAAAGGAACAGGCAGCGAGTTAGTCAGACTAGGCAGTGGTTTGTTTATTTTAAATACACGGCGAGTTGTCAAAAGAAGCAGCGGTTTGATTATTATATTCACGGCGGTTTGAAAAACAAAGGGACGGCGAGTTACTAGTTAACATGGCGGTTTGCCTAAAGAAGCGGCGGTTTGCTTCAATTAATAGAAGCAACGGTTTGAGAATAATACAATAGATGGCGAGTTGCTAACTGAGTGGCGGTTTGATTATTTTTATTACACAGCGGTTTGATTTAAAAAAAAACGACACCCTTTTAGCGACACTTTTTTCGGGAAAAATTAAGTAAAATAAAAAAAATTCTATAGCATTTTTAGCTTATTTTTACACCAAATTTAGATTTTGGTAATAGGGTAAAAATAATTTTTTTTCATAATCCAACTGCGCCGAATTCCAAACAAACCAAAACCAAAACCATCGAGAAGGACTTAAACTGCACAAATCATTCACAACAAACAAACCATTAACTACCAACGATCATTCATTCACGGTTATCTAGTGATCTTGTAAAATCCCGTTAATCATTTGTCGGTTTTGATCATAGACGAGTAAAATCCCGTGAACGTGAATTGCATACAACCATAATTTCAATCACATCATATCCACTTAAGATTCAACAACTTTCACACTTCATAATTCACAACCAATCATTCATCATGTCTACTTCGAGTAACACATCCTCAACAGATAGTCAAATGCACAATAATATCATGGCAGCTGGTTCAAAAGATCGTCCTCCAATGCTTGGACCAGGAAGATATTCACAATGAAGATCACGTTTTCTACGGTACATTGACACAAAAAATAATGGCGAGGGGC
>BQNB010033814.1:2841-52031 GCA_026074375.1 Tanacetum coccineum
TCTTATATCTGTTCGTCAGTTTACTCGGGACT
Organism: Tanacetum coccineum; assembly: GCA_026074375.1. NCBI lineage: Eukaryota > Viridiplantae > Streptophyta > Magnoliopsida > Asterales > Asteraceae > Tanacetum > Tanacetum coccineum. The sequence goes on from BQNB010033814.1 coordinate 2,874, forward strand.
ACAATTACACTATTGAACTTGACGCCTTTAGGTTTTCTGTTAAGGATTTCTTGACTCGTCATATCTTCCTTAGATTTGATAGTTTAGGCGACCTCTATACAGTAACCCAACCGTCATCTCTTCCAAGTGCTTTAGTGTCTCTCAGTTCTTCTACGTGGCACCAATGACCCGGTCACCCAGGTGATGAAGTGCTACGCTCTCTCGTTTCTCGTAATTTCGTCTCTTGTAATAAGGATAAGTCTCATCATGTTTGTCATGCTTGTCAGCTTGGCAAACATGTAAAACTTTCATTTTCTAGTTCTACATCTAGTGTTTCTAGTTTTTTTGACATTGTTCATTCAGATTTTTAGACATCTCCAATTACTAGTACGGGTGGTTTTAAGTATTATTTTCTTTTTCTTAATCATTTTTCTCATTATTTGTGGATTTATCCTTTTCGCACTAAATCTGATGTGTTTACTAAATTTGTTCATCTTCATTCTTATGTTAAAAAATAATTTAAATGTGATATTCATAGTTTTCAATGTGATCATGATGGTGAGTTTGATAACACCCCACTTCTTAATCTTTTCTCTACACATGGATTCAAATGAGATTTTCCTGCCCTAACACTTCCCAACAAAATGAAAAATCAGAACATATGATTCGTACTATAAATAATATGATTCGCACTTTACTCTTCCAATCCCACCTTTGATTCGTCAATAATATATATAATATATAAGCAAAGACTCAACCAATTTTCTTTACACAAGGAATGGTCAAAAGTTCACCAAAATAAAATATATATGTGTCCGGAAGTATGATTCCCGGGTCGTTATGTCCCAACGAGGCTTGAATGGAAAATCGGATGCCTATGTTATCCTTAATTATTTTCACCACACAAAGTAGCTCCACGAGGTACACCATGTATATTTTTAGGTTACCCAACCTATCACCAAGGCTAACGGTGTCTTGACCTAACCGCAAACAAAATCCTTATCTCTAGACATGTGACCTTTGACGAACGTCAGTTTCCTTAAGGATCTATTTCACCTTCCACTTCCTCCTCATATGAGTTCCTTGTAACATCTCCTTCACCAATTACTCGTCATGTGTTACATAATCATTCACATAAGCCTCCACCACTAACACCTCAAACGTCAACCCATAACCCCCCACTTCAGGCCCAAACCAGTCTAGTGGCCCACCACCTAGTTTATCCCTACTACCTTCGGCCCAATCAACTCATCAACAAACACAACCCACGACTACGGTCAGTTCTTCACCTTCCTCGGCCCAAACTTAACCCATCTCCACTTCAATACCCACGACCCAAACACAGGACCAATCCACGGCACCAATCCAAACAGCAACAATCACCTCTCAACACAATCCATCAACCCGAACTCACCCCATGGTCACTCGAAATCATGATAGAACACGTAAGATCACTCAACGTCTCAATCTTTATGTTTCTCATATTTCTCCTATTCCTAAACCCTTCTCTTTCTTTATTAGATCCGCAATGGCAGGATGTTGTGTATGATGAATATAATGCTTTAATTAAAAATGGTACTTGGGTTCTCGTTCCAAAATCATATGGTGCCAATATTGTGCGATGTTTGTGGTTATTTCGGCATAAATTTTATGCAGATGGTTCTTTAAGTCGGTATAAAGCCCGACTGGTTGCTAACGAAAATAGTCAGCAGCTCGCCATTGATTGTGATGAGACTTTTAGTCTGGTTGTTAAGCCGGACACCATTCGTATCATACTTAGCATTGCATTGACAAGACATTGGCATATCCATCAGCTAGATGTTAAAAATATTTTTCTTAATGGTGATTTGTTAGAGACTGTATATATGCATCAACCTTCAGGTTTTGCGGATCCTCGGTATTCTCATCATGTATGTCACCTTCAGAGGTCTTTATATGGGTTGAAACAGGCCCCCATGCCTAGTTTCATCGATTTGCTTCTTATGCTACCCGAGTTGGATTTTCTCCAAGTAAATGTGATTCTTCTTTATTTATTTACAGATCTGGTACCGACACAACATTTTTATTAATTTATGTGGATGATATTGTCCTCACAACATCTTTTACAGCTTTGCTTCAGAAGATTATTTTGTCTTTACATAGGGAGTTTGACATGACAGATCTTGGTGCCCTTAATTATTTATTAGGAATCTCTGTTACACGTGATAGTACATGGATGTTTTTTTTTTCTCAGAAGAAATATGCTATGCAGTTGCTTGAGCGAGCACATATGCTCAATTGAAATCCTACTCGAACTCCTGTTAACACTGAGTCCAATCTTGGTCCTGAGGGGGATCCCATTTCTGATCCTACTTTGTATCGGAGTCTTGCAGGTGGCCTACAGTATCTTACCTTTACTCGTCCTGATTTATCTTATGTTGTGCAACAAAGTTGTCTATATATGCATGATCCTCGGGAGCCTCACTTAGCAGCTCTCAAGAGGATTCTTCGTTATGTTCGGGGAACCTTGGAGTTTGGTTTGCAGTTATATGCATCATCTGGATCTTCTCTTGTGGCTTACTCGGACGTTGATTGCGCCGGTTGCCCTGCTACCCGCTGATCTACATCTGATTATTGTGTATTTTTGGGCAACAATCTGTTATCATGGTCTTCAAAGAGACAACCCACTCTTTCACGCTCTAGTGCTGAAGCTGAATATCAGGGGTGTTGCCAATGTTGTTGCTGAGACAACATGGCTACACAATCTTCTTCAGGAACTACACACGCCGCCACTGAGTGCAACTCTTATGTATTCTGATAATGTGAGTGCTGTTTATTTATCTGCTAATTCGGTGCAACATCAACTAACTAAGCACATTGAGATTGACATTCCTTTCGTCCGTGATATGGTTGCCATGGCTCACGTACGTGTTCTTCATGTTTCATCTCGTTACCAGTATGCAAATATCTTCACCAAAGGTCTTCCTTCGGCATTATTTGAAAAGTTTCGCACCAGTTTGAGTGTTCGGTCTCCTCCCGCTCAAACTGCGGGGGAGTGTTAGTCGATGTATTATGAGTCTCGGTATTAGTTTGCATGGGATATTATGAGTATTGGTTTTAGTTTTGTATGGGCTAATACTTGTGTATTATAGTTCAAGCCCATATTCTGATCATTCCATGTAATTATATATTGTGGTTTGTTTAATGAATGAGACAAGGAAATTACCAATCAAACACGGGCAAGGGCAGAGAATTCCAATTCTTTTGGTTAGTACTTGTATTTTAGTATATGAATTTACTAGTGTTAGCCTTGCAATGTAACATGTATTTTAGTATATGAATTTACTAGTGTTAGCCTTATCTGGTTGGGTTGCAGGTGAGTTTTTCTAAATATCAAAACCCCACCCGATAACCTCATAGTGTTACCCTTGGAATATTTCGTATGTTTTCGTACGTTTTCGTCCGTTTTTATACGTTTTCCTCCGTTTTCATACGTTATTGAGCGTTATTGAACGTTATTGTACGTTTTCATTCTTTTTCGTATGTTTTAAACGTTTGAGTACACTTTTATACGTTTGTGTACGTATAAAAACTTACAAAAACAAACAAAAACGTATAAAGTATATAACAACAGGTGAAAACGTATAAAAATGGATGAAAACGTATAATAACGTCCAAAAATGTACAAAAACGTACAAGACGTACAAAAATGGAAAAAAACGTAAAAAAACAAATTAAAACGTATAAGAACGGATGAAAGCGTCAAAAGTGTATGAAAACGCACAAAAATGTAGTATAAAACTGACGCAAACGTATAAAAACGGATGAAAACGTATAATAACGTCAAAAACATATAAAATCAGATAAAAACGGATGAAAACGTCTATAAAACGTATGAAGGTATAAAACGTTCAAAAACTAATGAAAACATCCAAAAAAGTATGAAAGCATATAAAAACGTACACTAAAATTTCCGCGTAAGCAAGTAAAAGTGTATATTCATTACAAAAATCATCTCTGTGTGAATTACATAAATAGCCCCTGATGTTTATAAGATGTTATGAAATCCCTCCCTAAAGAGTAAAGACCAACCATGTAATGAACATTTACATAATTGGTCCCTGTAGTCTACATGATCTTGCAAAAAAAACATTCCTAAGCTATTATTTTTTTGAAAATAATAAATATTTACCTAAACAACCATGTAATGGAAACTCGGCGCCGCGCAACGGGGAGCGAGGCTATAAAATCCTGGTTATAACTAATATCGCCAAATAAAAAATGTATATTTAACCTGATTCTGTTCGTTGGCACACGAATGTACAAGGATAGAATGAATATTTAACTTGATTCTATTCGTTGGCACACAAATGTACAAGACTAGAATGAACATTTTTTGTAGTTTAATTTGCATGCCTTACAAAGAGAATTTGTAGGTATGCTTTTAAACTGGTATCAATCATTCCTGGTTTAAGGTAAATTCATAATTTGACATATTGCCGAAAACCGATATATATATGCTCGTTAGTTTTGCATAGAATATGTACTATACGAGGAAACAAAAAACATATATTGCATATAGGGAAGCAACCCTTTGAACAATGGATCACAACAGACCCTTGGAAACTCGATCTGCAAAACATGCATCCTACACGACCTGATATGTTTCTCGATAAATAAGATTTTTAATAAGGATTTACATAGTAGTGGAAGGCAAGCGGGCAACAAGACGCGCCGCTAGCCCTTTTTGGATTGCAACACGACTTGATTGATTCGAGAAAGAGAACATCCTTGAACTCAACACATACAAAGTTGGTTCAAACTAACACCATACATTATTAGCTTTGGGAGCAAAATTGGATCGGTAATAAGTTCACTGCCATACAAAAACAATAATTACAAAAATAAAAAAGCTTATTGCGTAATATAATAACTGATCAAAATGTTTATAGATGTAGTGCGCGTTCTGAGGAATCAGCTGGCACACAACCATGAGGACTCCGTCTTTCAATTTAATGCCGTACGTGGTCTGCTTGTACAAAACCACATTACCTAAATTAACCCTGTTGTGGATTGACTTGAAAATACGAGGGGAGGGGTATTCGGGGGAGTGCCTAGGTTCGATATGAGCTGAGATGAAGACCGCATTGAGTTCCCTATCCCAATCGGCACCATACGAACCTGATTTATAATCCTTGGTTTCAAAGTCTAGTGTTATGGTTAGAGTTTCATCGGTCTCGATCATCTTCTCTTTTCCAGGGATACTTAAGGACACGTCTTCTAGTTTTGCACCGTTCTTCAACCTGTATAGCGAATAAGGAAACCTCACTAATAGCACTTGTTCTACTTTCGACACCATCGATCCTGTGATGGTAAATACATAATCAATTTTTAATCAATATATATATATATATATAGTAGGGATCCGGTGAGAAGAAAAAAGAATAAGAAGGATTTCTAACCACACAATTTAAATAGGAGAGAGAATTTTAATGAGAAATGCATCTATTTTTATAGGTGCATCTTAAATGTGTGGTTGTATTTTCTTCTTATCATTCTCATTTTAAGTTTTCTTCTTATTTGATCATAACTATGTATATGTATATGTATATGTATATGTATATGTATATCTTATCTTATCTTATCTTACTACTATATAAAAAAAAGCTTTCTAAGATCTATCTTGAAGCATAAATTGTAAGAATATGTGCAAATAATCAACGACTCACCTAAGATTTGTCTTTCAGCATTTAATGTCAACAAAAAAACCTTCAAAAAAAACCCCATACCACAATCTCTTTAACCAAGAACAAAATCATAAATCCCAATCAAACATCCACAAATCAAAGTTTTAATGTCTATGATAACATCACCAAATTTTTTGACCAAACACTCCACATTCATCTACCAAAGATTCTTCTTTTCATCAAATAACAACTGATCCAAAAATCTTAAACCTTAAATCTACCGGTTACAATATGCAAACGAATCTCCTAGATTTCATAAGTAAGTTTGTTATAGATTAAAAAATCGAAATAAACCTTAATTCGATTTGTAATCAATTTTGGTTTCATTGATTCTCTGATTTACGCATTGTTTGATTGAATAGTAGATGGATTTATATGATGTTATTGCTTTTATGTTGATTTAGTTTAATTGTAATGAGATTTTTTTAAATGATTATTGTCCGTCATTGTGTTTAGGGTGGAGATGATGAAGCATGATACTGGATTTATTTCATATACAAATCAATGTTTTAAAGGCTTGTTTCTGTAAAAAAAAAAATTGTTTATTTTTATTGTCAAATTTTCCATTTTGATTATGGGTTGAACAATTGAAAATCAATTGCTATGATCATTGTGTAATGGAATGGATTCATTATGAAAATAAATTGCCATGGCTAAAAGGTGCAATATAGTTAGTGACTTCATCAAGGAAAAAGATCCTCTAAAGTTATGGTCAAACATGATTGATCATGTTAAGTTTATTGTGAGTGAAAATAAATAAGTGGGCCCATGATTTTTATTAAAAGAAAAAGTTTTATACAATTAACTAATTTGTGATTGGTGAACATGATGTATCATGTTTGACTCAACTTTAGAGGATTCTAATCCATCCATCAATCATTGTAAAGAGAATCATGAACAACAGAGTCTTGCTCACGAAAAGGTCGGGGAGTCTTAAATTTATTTGTTATATATATTGTTATTAATGCATATGATTTTTTAGAATGATGAATAAGAAGCGTTTTTTTCAACTTTACATTTTTAATGGATATGAACGAATAATCAATAATAGAGATGCAAGCATGTACCAATGCATATGAACGAATAATCAAAGATAGGTTTTCTTAACTAACTTAATATATTTAATCGTCTATATCATGATTGTATATATTTTTATATTTTTTATTAGATTACATTTACCGAACACATGGATTTAGATGGCATTTTTATATTTTTACAAGTATTTAATTATACGTGTTTGCAATTATCCAGTTCAAGTCTTGATGAATTACGATGATCTGTGATCAAAAGAAAATATTAGATTTCATGTGATACAATATATTGTTTATATATAATAAATGAATGATAACAACTTTTTCATTTAAGATGTGTCATGTTACTCATCAAGCTAATTATTATTAATACTTTTCTATCAAAGTGACCAGGAAGGCATGTATTCTGCATTTGATTTTGGATGTGCAGGTACTATTAGCAAGGAAGTAGTCAGGTGTCGTATCTTGTCAATTCCAAAACACTTGATGGTTAAAACTTTGATAAACAAGGGTATAAGCAAAACTTCGAGTACACTATCTACATGTCCTTATCCTGAAATAATCTCCGTAAATAAAGCTATGATGTTTTTTTACTATATCATTTATAATATTAACTGTTCCAGTTGACCAGATACTTTCTGCAAACCTTAGAAGGAGAGTTTATAGCTGAGCAGAATGGTGTAATTCGATCTAACTACATTTATTGCCTTGATCGAACCAATGTTGCCCAGGTTCGATAAATTACATTTATGCTTTACATTCTTATCTTCACCTGGAGATTATGACACAACTCTATATGGGTCTAATGGGCATACTTCAAAAGTTAACTTTAAAAGCTAAACTTTATGGATAACTGGTCGAAATGTTACAGATTATAAAAGTGGTTAAAAAGAGGTAGACTTTATGAAAAATCATATATGATTTACATTATTCTCTATTGGTGGCAACGTTTCAAACTATAGTTAAAAAGTCTAAGGTTTAGTAATATGAGATCTATAATACTATGGCTGAGAGACTCAGTATCATCCGTTTTCAATCACATATTCGAATGGTTCATGGAGGTTTGTCTATTACAAAACTCCGCACGATGAGTGGGCGGAATAGTTAGCAGCACAATATAACTTCATTTAGTCTAAAAATATTAATTTAGTTTCTATTATTTTGATCTTATCTACTTTATGCTTTTGTTTTTTCGCAGGTTATAAAGTTTTATTTCACCATTCACAAGCAAGATGGCACTCCAAGTGTACTACTAAACCATATGGCTGCCTTATGTCGTAAGTTTGTTTATGAATTGTCCATTATATAGTTGGGGTTGATTAAAATTTCTTATTAACCCTTTACCACTTTGAACATCATTATTATGATTTTCGGAACAATTTATAAGAAAAAAGTATACTATGTCATTTACTTGAATGGCATCGTAGTGCATCTTTCTTTAACGCTAACTGTTGTTGGCATCTCTTTTGTGAAATTATACTATACGCATCATGTGGTAGATGTTCATGATAGCTTTAATGTCGTAGTAAAGCCAAGTATATGTAATTCTTTTGTTGCGATATAATGAAAACAAACATAAACATTACATAAGGGCATTGTGCTCTAATAAATAAGGGCTCTTTCTGAGTTAAAATCTGGAGTTGTGTGTTATTTCACTGCTACTATGTATGACCACATTGTAAGTATGATAATCCGACTGTCTTACAATTTTTTAAGACAAAAGGTATACATCTTTGTGTATAATATATTAGTTGTTAAGCCTTCACTAACTAAAACAAAGGATATGGTTGTGCGGGCTCGCTACGCCTTCTGGGCTAGGGGCCATGTAGCCACAATTGCCGTTCAAAAAAAAATTACAGTACGTTTTGGGATATTTGGTTTCTTTCCTTATGAATACCAAAATTTGAGGTATTTTTTCTGTACTATCCCGTTTTGGTACCGGTACCGAATTAGTGGTCCCGATTTTTTTTTGCTCGGATTCATAGTATCGGTCCCGTACCGTATACCGAGATCGATACCGTTTCTGTACGGTTCCGGTTCGATACCGAGATTATATAACATGATCGAATGAATATATTGAATTAAACAAATATATATGTAACTTACCAAAAAGATCTTCTTTAGTGTCTGATTCGAATAGTTCAAGTAGTTGATGTTTCTCTATACAGGAAAGATAATAAACTGGAGCAGGAGAAGATCTTGTCAAGATATCGGAAAGAAACCGGCATATACGAACAAACAAATTCATCTTCGATCGATCGTTTCTGCAGGATTTTCTTCTTAGGCCGGGTTTAGGAACAAATCGATTAAACTTATATTGAGCTAGAGTAAATAAATAAATATTCCTATCTATATATATATGGTTTCTTACCTTCCTTTTTCAAAATCCATACGCGTGAAAGTTACGCGTAACAAAGTAAACATCTCGATCTTACCATTTATCCAAAAGGTAATTAATTACCATTTACTTACGGGACAAAATTAACAACTTTTGCTTAATATCGGACAAGGTCGGCTTATTAACTTAATATTTTAGTCAAATAAAGTCAAAACAACATGACTCAAAGTAACCCAACACAAATTAAGTACAATAACACTAAAACTAAAAATAATACTCCCTCCGTCCCATAGTTATAGTCCATCGACAAAAAACATGTAGTTTAAAAAAACATCATTATTACAGCTTTCTCTCTCTTACTTTTACACAATGACAACAATTAATTTATAACTTCTTTACTCAAACTGCAAGTCTTACTCTTACTTAAGAAATAAGACTTGCAGTTTGAGTAAAAGTCCGAGATCAAAGAACCAAATGTTAGCTCTTGCCTGTTTTCTTCGAACGGCCCTTCTTGTCAAGACCATAAGCAATGGCAATAGTAGTGGACTCACTAATGATACGCATAACATTAAGAATATAGATGACTCTGACATCCTTGGTGGCTTGACGCTGTGAGTCGTTGAAGCAGGACCGTAATGACAGTGTTTTTTACAGTTGCACCAAAGAAAGCCTCAGCAATTTCCATCATATTGATGAGGTCCATTCAAGAGATTTCCTCAGCGGCGAAGGTTTTCTCCTCACCCTTGTAGTTGATAGCCGGGCCTTCATAGGATTTAACCGGATATATTCGGGTCTAGCCGAATCTGACCAGATATATCTGGGTCTGAGCGGGTCTTGTCCGGGTCTAACCGGGTCTTAGCCGGGTCTAACGGGATATCGCCGGGTCTAACCGGTTAGATTCGGGTCTGACCGGGTCTTGTCCGGGTCTAACGGGATATGGCCGGGTCTAACCGGATAGAGCCAGATCTGACCGGGTATTGGCCTGGTCTAACCGGAAATGGCCGAGTCTTGGTCGGTTCCAACCGAGTTTTGGCCGGGTTTAACCGGATATAGCCAGGTCTGGCCGGAAATGGCTGGGTTTTGGCCGGTTTTAACTGGATATAGCCGTTTCTGACCGGGTCTTGGCCGTGTCTGACCGGGAACGACCAGATTTTGGTCGGGTTTAACTAGATATAGCCTGGTCTTGGCCATATATAGCCGGGTTTTGATCGTATAGTGGTGGTGTACGTATATAAAGACATGAATAAATTTAAAAGACTTACATATCGAGTGGGACGAGAATTTATCTGCCCTCATTCGTAGGCAAAGAGAATTTGAGGTCAAAACAGCTCATTTTGTGGTCGGGTTTAGTCGACCCACAGTAACTAGGTAACTCTCATAGATTAGTAAAACTCCAAACAGCATAAGCATGTCCATTCACAATCTATTATATTACCACATTATCTGATACTGGCTATTTGACTATTTGAGATCATACTGGATATTATTTAATCCTTATTTTAATAATCAAAAGAATATAATGGTTTGTAAAAACAGCACAAACCTTCTACCACTGAACAAAATGGCCATTAATGCGAAAACTAGGAGCATTAGGTTGAACAATGTTTAGCGGTTTCACGTCAATGCATGCGATCAACACCTCCCATTGTTTCACCAGCGGTATAATTTCTCAATGGAACAAGTTTGTGGTCTTTGAACTCAATAACTACCATATTTTGCATATCGACTAACACATTGAGGATGAGCATAACCATTATAGGAACCTTAGATATCATTTCCACATAAGAATCAAAGAGGGAAAAATGGAAGAATTATAGAGAGAGAAACTAGAGAGAAGTTTGAGAGGTTGGATTATCCAAATGTGTGAAAGATTACAAATGAACAACCAACCCCTTCTCCATTGTGGAGAAGGGGTATTTATACCTAGACCATAAGGCTTGGACGCCTATGGGCTTTCTATGGGTCGGGCATGGGCCGGGCTTGAGATTACTTGGGATTTAGCCCATAACACGTGATCAATTAGCTTATGTAAATGAGCCCGATTATGCTTTCCTAGCCTATTACAACATATCATAAGTAAATACCGATCTTCCATGATTAGTAGCCAAGCTTCCTTGTTCGACTCAATATTTTGAGGGTAACAATCTCCCCCGAAGTGAGGTTTCTTGTAGATTCTGAGCTTCCATGTTCACAGACATATTTGAGGCTAACGATCTCCCTTAATGTGTGGTCTACGAATTTCTAAGGTGAGATCTTGAATCTTGCTCTTTGGACTTGTTGAGATTGCTTTGTTGTTTGAGTTCTTGAGTCTTTGTCTTGGTCTTTATCTTGTTGTAGGCTTGTTTCTTCATGCTTTCTGATCTTTGATCTTGAGACTTAGTCATTATCTTTTGACTTTGTCTTTAAATCCAAGATCTTTAAATCTTTTTCTTATTTGTCTTTGTCGTTTTTGCCATCTTGCGATCTTGTGTCTTGGTACCAACATGCTCACACTATGCATCATATTGAAAGCTTTCTAACAATATCCCAGAGAATGCTTCTAAGGCTAACAATATCCTCCGAGAACACTTCTTGTTTGACTTTGAAGATCTTTTATATCGGAGTTTGCGGAAGTCTTTGTCTTTGCATGAACTTTAGCTTTCTTGATTCTTGAATCTTGATGCTTACTGTATGTCTTTGTAGCTTAAGCATGAGCATGTGGTAATGAATCCAACTCTGATGGAATGAGGTTGTAACACCCTCGTCAGTACCTGCATTTTAATGTTAGTGATAAACAAATATGGACGAATATGGCTTTGTCATTCATCACGGTTCGGTTACATTAACCTCTGGTTCCGTGAGGACCGTTTTACAGTGACCATTTTATAGTATAAATACTATACCTGTGATCAGGTAGATTTAACTTAAGAAGAATCTCCTTGACATGTTTTCTGGCTTAAAGTGTTAGATCTTCTAATGTAGATGCATTAGATTCACCATACTTGCTTGTTCTTTTTACATGAACGTCTTAAATCATATAGCACAGTAAGAGTGAATCACATACTTCTTATCTTTCTGATTAAATCGCCAATTCATATACTGGACCAAATCGATATCTAGCTGACACAATCTTGATTCACATAGAATCTCGTAAGTCACCTACCGCAGAGCTTGTTTGATGTTGGCTCTGGAAGAATTTCCATCGTCACTGTCAATACTAAAGAGTATAACTCGAATGTTCTGGCAAAATCACAAAGATATTGCGTAGGACTCTTGTTAACAGCGTGTGAACTTTATGATGTTCAACAAGTGTTTGTCATGGAATGTGTCCTAATGATATTTATATTATTGATATCTTGGCTCTAGACTCGATTAGTGCATTTTGGTTTTAGCAATTGGAGGCTGGAGCAGACTACCACCTATTGAATATCAACTTACTCGAAGTGAGAAAGTCAATAAAAGTCATGTGTATCTCCGTGACAAATGAGAAAAGTATCTTTTAAGAGAAACTTGAATGGCTGGGAAGGGTTGTGCAGTGCATCACTGGGTCCATGATGTCTTGTCTTCAATACCAGATTTCATCTTTGTGAATCTGATAGAGTATATATTGACCCGGTTTCTGTCTAAAGTGTGTGGAGGGCTTTTTTGTTTTCACCCTTTATCAATACATTTCTTTTTCATTCGTCAACCCCTTCAATGCTTACCAAGACGTCATTACTAACACCTTGTTGTGATTGCTCTACTGTTAACTCATGTCTTAGCATTATTCCCATTTCTCATTCATCTCCAATCATACCTAAGGACTGCTATTTCTATTTATGAGGTGTCCTTAGGTAGATCTCCCCGATTCTGGTTAGATCATAGGACTAATACCTAACCTAACCACCTTATGACCTTAGAAACGTCGTGAGTTAAAATGTGGTTAGGTATTTGATCTTCACCATAAAACCATTGAAAAAATCAATCAAAGTGATTGATAAAATATCAAAACGTTTAACACTTTGAGAGTTTCATTCTTATGAAATATTCCCCCTACACATGTGCATCGATATTCGAAATTGTTTTGCACATGAAGGAAAGAGTTATGCACTTAGAGTCTTTAGATCACTTATTATTTTCTAGATCACATTTTAATCACATTTCTCTTTTTATTTTAAATACTAATTCACTTAGTCATTGAAATACCAAGTGATTAAAATTTGTCAGGAAAATTTTGTGGGGAAAATGCTTCAGTATGAATTATGTGTGTACCTATTGATAGTGTTCCACATACTCCCCCTTAATTTTACATATGTTTGACAACAAAAAAATAATACCAAGTTGTAAAATTAATATAAAATTGAGGGTACACAATTTTGAAAGATTATGAATGTCATTGAAGAATTCTCGAAAAATTATGCCCAGACACAGGATCATCTGATAATAAATATTCTATTGTTAACCATGTCATTATTACCAATTTGTTATTAAGATTAGTTTAAATGTTTTGAATGCCGAAAGAATTTAAGAATAGTATCCAAAAACATTAAAACATTTGTTTTTTCATAAAACTCCCCCTAAAAAATAGAACCAATTGTAATATTGTCGTCTTTTAAAGTTTTGTGAGGGATGGAGTATTGAACACACAATTTTGCAAGATTTTAAATTGTCATTGAGAAATTCTTGAAAAATTGTGTTCAATGCCTTGAAAAACCACATGTTAGAAGACCTATCTTCTAACGTTAAGAGTAAGTGCACTTATGCGTACACTATCGTTTTTCTTGAGCTCAAAACTTTGAATGTCATGTAGGAACAACTCAAGACCAAAAAAAGTTAATTTTCTCGTTGTTAGAATAAGTTATCTTTATAGATAAACTTTCCTTTGAAGTCCGGGTTATGTAATGATTTGCCCATAAGCCATTAAGAAAAAATAGAAATGACATGTTTTGAAACGTTCGAACTCTTGCTCGAACTTCATTTACACACCCCTATAAATATTAATCGACATTTCTAGACACGTAAATGTTATCGATTCCAAGAGACATGTCGAGAAAATTCTTTTTTGGAATTTTTGATTTTTCTTGAAATTTTATATTTTTGTATTTGGTTTTATAGGTTTTATATTTTATATTTTTCTTTTCTCAAAATATTTACAAGTTGATGTTTGATGAAAATATCAAACAGTCTCATTTGTCAAAACCTCCAGTTTTGCTGGAGTCAAACATCTCATACCAATTTGTCTGACAAGATACTAAATTCCTTCTTCCGTTAAGGCTTTAGTAAACATGTGAGCTAATTGGTATTCAGTTCTGATAAAGAACAATTCAATTATACCACGTTCAACCTGTTCCTTGATAAAGTGGTAATGGACATGGATGTGCTTGGTACGGAGTGTTGTACGGGGTTGCAAGAGATTGATATGGCAGACTAAGAGTCGCAATACAATGGTATTTTGTTGTAGTTGAAGCCATAATCCTTAAGTTGTGTCCTCATCCACATAACTTGAGCACAACTGGCATATAATGCCACATACTCTCCTTCTGCTGAAGACATTGCAGTGCAATCTTGTTTCTTTGACATCCAACTGACTAGCTTATCACCTAGGAACTGTATTCCTCCAGATGTTCTTTTGCGTGTATCAAAGCAACCTGCGTGGTTGGCGTCTGAAAAAGCAGTTAGTTCAAAACCAGAATCCTTCGGATACTAGAGTCTCAAGTTAGTGGTTCACTTTAAGTACCAAAAGATCCTTTTAACATCTTTTAGGTGCTTTTCCGTTGGTCTAGCTTGATAACGTGCACAGTAGCATACTGCTTGCACTATATCTGGTCTACTGGAAGTCAAATACATGAGTGACCTGATCATACTACGATATCATGTTTGGTCAACTAGTGTTCCACTCAAGTCTGCATCTCGTTTATGTTTAGTAGCCATTTGTGTACCAATGCTATCAGATTTATCCATACCATGCTTTTTGAGAATCTCTAAAGTGTATTTGGCCTATTTGATAAAGATACCTCTTAGGAATTAGTGGATCTGAAATCCTAAAAAGAATTTCATTTCCCCCATTAAGGACATCTTAAATCTACTGTGCATTAATTTTTCAAATCTTTTAGAATATTTTAGGTTTGTAGACCTGAAATAATGTCATCGACGTGAATTTGCACAATTAGAATGTCCTCCGCGTATCTTATCATGAATAAAGTTGGGCCAATAGTACCTTTAGTAAAACCTTTGGACATCAGGAAATTTGATAGTTCAACATACTAGGCTCTTGGAGCTTTTTTCAATCCATATAGAGTTTTTCTTAGACGATAAACTTTCTCTAGATGATCATGATCAACGAACCCATCTGGTTGTGCAACATAAACCTCCTCCTTCAATGAACTATTTATAAAAGCCGTTTTGACGTCCATCTTGTAGATTGGAAAAAATTTGTGTGCTACATAGGCAATGAAGATCCGGACCGCGTCCAAGCTTGATGACTGTCTTGGAAAAGATTTGTGTGCTACATAGGCAATGAAGATCCGGAATGCGACTAGTGCAAAAGATTCCTCGAAATCAATACCCTCTTCCTGAGCATATCCATTAGAGACAAGTCATGCCTTGTTGCGAATGACAGTTTGATCTTTATCCTTTTTGTTCTTCCATAACCACTTTAGGTTGTTGACTATTTATAACTACCTTTTTAGGGGTAATTATATATCAAATAGTAGTATAATATTAATCAAAATATAAAACCCCCGCGAGTCAACCTAGTCAACCTTTTAGGAAAAAGGTCAATAAACTTATGGGTATGATATAAATGATTCCGGGCAAGTGATCACCCGGGTCGTTCTCCTAACGAGGTGTGAAATTGACGGTTACGTATTTGGTTTGACTTTTGGATGCTTGAATACAAGAAGGATTTGGTTTTTGATTCTAAATTCTACGAAAAAAAACATAAAAAGGCATGGGAATTAATTCTTAAACTACGGATGGGGTTACTTTTGTCAAGGTTACAGTCCTAAGTTTTTAGTCTGTTTCATATGGGTTTAAGATCTTATAGGTGTTTAAGAAGTATTCTTATAGGTTTATGATAATTAATGATCTAATGTCATCACTATCTAGTGCTCGAAATTACAATATAGACACTCACATACATAAGAAGTATTCTTAAGTATACTGTGAACATTTTCATAAGCTCGAGCTTTGCAAACCGGCATTGGCAAAAAAACTACATGGTGAGAATAATTTTTATTTTAGCCGGTTGCTTCCATGTTTCTCACCATATAATTCTCAACGCTTAAACATGTGGTTCCTGAAATTAGGATTAGTGTATTGACTTATTTATGGTGTTTTTACTTCTCCTTTGTTTAGTTATGGGTATGTTCACTAAAAATTATGATGTGATGATAGGTTATGGTTTGGGTCAATTCAGAAAATGTTTAATATGTAATGGGTCAAATGGCTCATAAAACTGCATGACTTATATAGTTTTATTTAAATTAGGCTGAATTTAGCTCATTACCTCAGGTGGTGCTATGCGCATCATGTAGTTCACTTACTTAGAAAAATCAGGCCTTTGTGAACACATGTAAAGGAATGAAATAACCCAACTCAAATCAGGTAAAAAAGTTGAAAAATAAGCTTAGACAAACAACGCCCTTAGATTTTAAAATTAGCCAAAACCCATGATCAAACAACCCAACATTTTTGCACAAATGACTCAATTTGACAACGAAGACCCAAATAAAAAGTGTTATACCTCAGGACGATATCCATTGAGACCGCCTAATCTCCATGACTCATCCAAACGACCTGCTTATCTTCTACAACCTAAAATTGAAAACCCACAAAAACAAAACCTAAGATTTCACATTAAAAATCAAAACTCTTATCTATATATTAAAATCATCAACAAATCAAAATTCAATCTTCAATACAAAAAAACTGAAAATTTGAAAAAAAAGTAAATAACGGGTATAGTCTTCTATCACTTACTTGTTCATCAAAGAATTAGCTATTTGTGTTGTACATCATCTTGATTCGAGGAACCCATCGTTCCAACATGTAAAGCGCAACACATATAATCATCAGAATCTTCGCAACAAAAACCCTAATTTAATTGCAAATTTCAACCCAAACATTAATTAACAAAAGTTTAAGAATGTGAAAACTTACACCTTCTTGATTAAGGAAACTCGTGTAGCACCGATCATTGTTCTTCTCACCTGGTGCCCATATGTTTGTTCGTGTCAGTGGTGGCGATTGAATCCGGTAATAATGTATAATGCATTTAATTAACCAAAACCAATCTTTATCATAAATAGAAACTCCAAGAATCACAAAAAACAGAAACCACAAACCCTAACCTAATAACCCTAATTAAGAGAATCAATCTAAAAAAATCAAATCGGAAAAAAGATGAAAATCAAAATATACCTTATGGAAGAAAATCTAATAAAATGAAGATAAATCCCAAAAACACAAAAATATAAGTGAATCATGGACACGTGGCATTCCAAGAGAGTAAGGTGAAACTAATGTTTGACACATAATCAAGAATGAAGATGAGTCACCATGAAAACCCACTATGGAGACATGTAACTGCTTTGTGGATAAGGGTGCAGGAACACATCGATGAAGAAGAGAGAAAATGAGTGAGTAACAATAGTTTACCAACTGTGAACACCCACTACTAGGACATGGTAGTTAGTAAAATAATACAGAAAATAATAAAGAAATGGTACTGTTCATTTTGTGAGAAGAAGTGAAGTCAACAAATGTAATAATGTATAATGTTGTTGGACTTGAAACTTTGTAAAGTGTCACTCCTATTATTTTTTGGTTTTAGTCATCATTTTTTGCTAAAATTTTGTAATTGGTACTTCCTTCTCCGTTCCATAATTATAGTTTACGTTTCCTTTTTGGGTTGTCTCAAATTAATTGTTCAATTTCAAAAATAGATAGAAAATTTAGATTAAGTTTACTATATCACTCTCACTTGATGTTATAATTACAAACATTAAAGAGGTTATAAATTAATTGGTGTCATTGTACAAAAGTAAGAGAGAGAAAACTGTAATAATGATGTTTTTTTAAATTACATGTTTTTTGTCGGTGGATTATAATTATGGAACGGAGGGAGTATTATTTTTAGTTTTAGTGTTATTGTACTTAATTTGTGTTGGGTTACTTTGAGTCATGTTGAGCTTATTTACCGAGGTAATCTATGTGAAATCGAGAAAGATTGTTAGCCGTAACACATTTATTTACAAAGTGTAAACCGAAACCGTGTGTGTTTGTGAATTTCAAGATAGAACATTTTTTCAAATATTAATTTTTAAATATGCATTTAAGCTACTTATTTATTGCTTTGGTTTTATATATACCTTAGAAAACGGGCATTTAAAACAATTCAGACAATTACAAAAAAACAAACAACATTATTTCTATGGAAACTAGAAGGGGGTTGAATAGTTTACAGGTTCGTTTTCTTTTTAAGACTTAGCTTTCAAAAATACTTAGATTCGAGTAGTATGTTTAACCAATCAACAATATGAATCAATCAAGTAAGTATCTAAACTAATAGCAAATAACAATCACAACAATATAAAGAGATAAGAGAAGGAACAATCAAACCAAGACACTAAGATTTATAGCGGTTCGGCTACGAAGCTCTTCTTCGCCCTACTTCACTCTCCGAGTATCCTACTCGAGATTTCACTATGTCAACATGCTCCCTTCAGGCGAAGAAAACCGTTTACATGTCGCTTACGTTATTTTCTGACACTAAGCTAAATGTCGAGTCATAATCTTAGCTAGAACCAATGTACCACTTCACAATCAATACATGATCACTAGATCTACACTATCGGATTTACACAATATCCGAATCACACAATTACACAAGATAATTATAATAGAGATTTGATACTTAGAAGAAAGGATGAGAGATCACTAATCAACAATTTGTTTCTTGGCGAATACGAGTGTTCTTCTCTTGCACTTGAATAAGAAGGAAGATATGAGAAGAAGAGATTAGATCACTTGAAACAAGATCAAGAGATGTTAGTGATCAAGATATTTAGTGAGAGAAAGAAGGTTTTTTGAGAGAGAAAAAAGTGTGAGAAAATTCGTGCAAAGAGGTCTAATTTTCTGCAAGGGATGGAGTAATATTTATAGGCAGAAAAATCCAATAGTCACTGGCGGCGGTCCCGGCGGACCCAGATATATAAGGGGGCTGTCAGACCTATAAAGGGGCAGCCAGGTAGACTTCGCTCCCTTTTTTGTCTTTTTGTGGGGAATGTTGTATCTGGTATAGAAGCTTCTATTTTCGGGGGAAAATTTGAATGTTAGATTTTAAGTTTTTAATAAAACTATTCTTTTAATTAGAAAATATTTTGTATAATTAATTTTGTGAAATTTTTTTGTAAAAAAGTAATGGATAAGAGAAAAATATTTTCTTGATCACTAATCATGCTTAATGATTTGTTTGTTCATACCTTAAGTGATTACTAATCTTAGAAATGGAATTTTACGATTAATAATTTGTAAATGTTTAATTTTATCGTAAACGTTTTTACATTTTGTTATTATTAAAACGTTGAGAGGTCGAAAAATATAAATAACGTTTTTAGACATTATTTGTATTAACGATTATAACCACATCTTACCAGTAAGATATTATTGTCAGATTTAAATCTAAAACATCTTAATGAAACAAACACACCCTTAGTAAAACTATGTACTTTGTTTATGGAACAAAAATTTTGATACGAAAAGATAATAAATGGTAAGATCACAAGTCATTTAACCAAAACTCACAAGTCTCACGTTGACAAATTAAATTTTTTTTTTGCAAATCAATCTCTATAAAAGTTGTTTTGACTTTATTTGACTAAAATATTAAGTTAATAAACCGACCTTGTCCGATATTAAGCAAAAAGTTGTTAATTTTGTCCCGTAAGTAAATGGTAATTAATTACCTTTTGGATAAATGGTAAGATCGAGATGTTTACTTTGTTACGCGTAACTTTCACGCGTATGAAAAAGGAAGGTAAGAAACCATATATATATAGATAGGAATATTTATTTATTTACTCTAGCTCAATATAAGTTTAATCGATTTGGTCTTAAACCCGGCCTAAGAAGAAAATCCTGCAGAAATGATCGATCGAAGATGAATTTGTTTGTTCGTATATGCCGGTTTCTTTCCGATATCTTGACAAGATCTTCTCCTGCTTCAGTTTATGATCTTTCCTGTATAGAGAAACATCAACTACTTGAACTATTCGAATCAGACACTAAAGAAGATCTTTTTGGTAATTACATATATATTTGTTTAATTCAATGTATTCATTCGATCATGTTATATAATCTCGGTATCGAATCGGAACCGTACCGAAACGGTACCGACTCTTGGTATACGGTACGGGACCGATACCATGAATCCGAGCAAAAAAAATTTGGGACCACTAATTCGGTACCGAGAGTCGGTATCGAATCCAAGCAAAAAAACATCAACTACTTGAACTATTCGAATCAGACACTAAAGAAGATCTTTTTGGTAATTACATATATATTTGTTTAATTCAATGTATTCATTCGATCATGTTATATAATCTCGGTATCGAATCGGAACCGTACCGAAACAGTACCGACTCTCGGTATACGGTACGGGACCGATACCATGAATCCGAGCAAGAAAAATTCGGGACCACTAATTCGGTACCGGTACCAAAACAGGATAGTACCGAAAAATACATGAAATTTGAGTATTCATAAGGAAAGAAACCAAATATCCCAAAAACCTACTGTAATTTTTTTTTGAAAGGCAATTGTGGCTACATGGCCTTTAGCTCAGAAGGCGTAGCGAGCCCACACAACCATATCCTTTGTTTTAGTTAGTGAAGGTTTAACAACTACTACCTCCGTCCTAAAATTATTGTCCAGTTTTGACTTTCTGAGTCTTTCTTTGTCAACTTTAACCTTAAATATTTTTGTTTATGTCACATAATACTTAATAAAAATTATACCAATGAAAAATATATTTAAAGCCCTTATTTATTAGAGCACAATGCCCTTATGTAATGTTTATGTTTGTTGTCATTATATCGCAACAAAAGAATTACATATACTTGGCTTTACTAAGACATTAAAGCTATCATGAACATCTACCACATGATGCGTATAGTATAATTTCACAAAAGAGATGCCAACAACAGTTAGCGTTAAAGAAATATGCACTACGATGCCATTTAAGTAAATGACATAGTATACTTTTTTCTTATAAATTGTTCCGAAAATCATAATAATGATGTTCAAAGTGGTAAAGGGTTAATAAGAAATTTTAATCAACCCCAACTATATAATGGACAATTCATAAACAAACTTATGACATAAGACAGCCATATGGTTTAGTAGTACACTTGGAGTGCCATCTTGCTTGTGAATGGTGAAATAAAACTTTATAACCTGCAAAAAAAACAAAAGCATATAGCAGATAAGATCAAAATAATAGAAACTAAATTAATATTTTTAGACTAAATGAAGTTATATTGTGTTGCTAACTCTTCCGCCCACTCATCGTGCGGAGTTTTGTAATAGACAAACCTCCATGAACCATTCGAATATGTGATTGAAAACGGATGATACTGAGTCTCTCAGCCATAGTATTATAGATCTCATATTACTAAACCTTAGACTTTTTAACTATAGTTTGAAACGTTGCCACCAATAGAGAATAATGTAAATCATATATGATTTTTCATAAAGTCTACCTCTTTTTAACCACTTTTATAATCTGTAACATTTCGACCAGTTATCCATAAAGTTTACCTTTTAAAGTTAACTTTTGAAGTATGCCCATTAGACCCATATAGAGTTGTGTCATAATCTCCAGGTGAAGATAAGAATGTAAAGCATAAATGTAATTTATCGAACCTGGGCAACATTGGTTCGATCAAGGCAATAAATGTAGTTAGATCGAATTACACCATTATGCTCAGCTATAAACTCTCCTTCTAAGGTTTGCAGAAAGTATCTGGTCAACTGGAACAATTAATATTATAAATGATATAGTAAAAAAACCATCATAGCTTTATTTACGGAGATTATTTCATGATAAGGACATGTAGATAGTGTACTCGAAGTTTTGCTTGTACCCTTGTTTATCAAAGTTTTAACCATCAAGTGTTTTGGAATTGACAAGATACGACACCTGACTACTTCCTTGCTAATAGTACCTGCACATCCAAAATCAAATGCAGAATACATGCCTTCCTGGTCACTTTGATAGAAAAGTATTAATAATAATTAGCTTGATGAGTAACATGACACATCTTAAATGAAAAAGTTGTTATCATTCATTTATTATATATAAACTATATATTGTATCACATGAAATCTAATATTTTCTTTTGATCACAGATCATCGTAATCAAGACTTGAACTGGATAATTGCAAACACGGATAATTAAATAATTGTAAAAATATAAAAATGCCATCTAAATCCATGTGTTCGGTAAATGTAATCTAATAAAAAATATAAAAATATATACAATCATGATATAGACGATTAAATATATTAAGTTAGTTAAGAAAACCTATCTTTGATTATTCGTTCATATGCATTGGTACATGCTTGCATCTCTATTATTGATTATTCGTTCATATCCATTAAAAATGTAAAGTTGAAAAAAACGCTTCTTATTCATCATTCTAAAAAATCATATGCATTAATAACATAACAATATATATAACAAATAAATTTAAGACTCCCCGACCTTTTCGTGAGCAAGACTCTGTTGTTCATGATTCTCTTTACAATGATTGATGAAGTCACTAACTATATTGCACCTTTTAGCCATGGCAATTTATTTTCATAACGAATCCATTCCATTACACAATGATCATAGCAATTGATATTCAATTGTTCAACCTATAATCAAAATCGAAAATTTGACAATAAAAATAAACAATTGTTTTTTTTTACAGAAACTAGCCTTTAAAACATTGATTTGTATATGAAATAAATCCAGTATCATGCTTCATCATTTCCACCCTAAACACAATGACGGACAATAATCATTTAAAAAAATCTCATTACAATTAAACTAAATCAACATAAAAGCAATAACATCATATAAATCCATCTACTATTCAATCAAACAACGCGTAAATCAGAGAATCAATGAAACCAAAATTGATTACAAATCGAATTAAGGTTTATTTTGATTTTTTAATCTATAACAAACTTACTTATGAAATCTAGGAGATTCGTTGGCATATTGTAACTGGTAGATTTAAGGTTTAAGATATTTGGATCAGTTGTTATTTGATGAAAAGAAGAATCTTTGGTAGATGAATGCGGAGTGTTTGGTCAAAAAATTTGGTGATGTTATCATCGACATTAAAACATTGATTTGTGGATGTTTAATTGGGATTTATGATATTGTTCTTGGTTAAAGAGATTGTGGTATGGGGTTTTTTTTAAGGTTTTTTTGTTGACATTAAATGCTGAAAGACAAATCTTAGGTGAGTCGTTGATTATTTTCACATTGACAAGTGTCATTTTCTTACAATTTATGCTTCAAGATAGATCTTAGAAAGCTTTTTTTATATAGTAGTAAGAAAAGATAAAATAAGATACGGTAAGATATATATATATATATATATATATATATATAAATACATAAGTACAGTATAATATTAATATATATCAGTCGTATAAGTGGAATATAGTATTAACAGGGGACCGTCTATCTGATGCCTAGTACGCCATCTATTTTTTTTGTACCGTTCTTTGCAGTACCACTTTTTTGTACAGAACCTACAGAACTACTTTTGGACCAATAGGAATTTAATATTAATAAATAATTTTATTTAAATAGAAAGGGTATAATAGTAAAATGCATTTTTACCTTCTTTTTAAATTTTCTTTATTAAAAAACGTTTTTTTTACCTTATAATTTTTAGAATTAAAAAAATAATTTTTTTTTAGTTTTATATTTTTTTTCATCATAGATATTTTCAGAAAAAACTAGTGCATATATGTTTTTTTAATATTGTTAATTTTTTTCCAAAGATACAAGTGTTTTATATAAAAAAAGGTGTATATGTTTTTTTTAATATTCAAATTTTACACAAGTTTCTTGCATACAATTGTTTAGAAACTTGTTTTTTTACTTAAAATGGTACTTGCACATATGTTTCTAGTGTACATTAACTTTAAAATTTTATGACAAAAAACATATACATGTAATCACTAAATTTATAACAAAGCAAAAACATAAACACAAGTTGTTACGGCGTAAAGTCTACACAATTTTAGTTGTTACGGCGTAATTTCAACATAGATTACGGTGTAAACTATAAGCCTTAAAACTAGAAACATGTTACGGCATAAACTATTCGTATAGGTTACGGCGTAAACATCCAAAGGCTTAAGTCCTAACCCAACAAGAGTTTACGACATAAACATAAAGTTTACGGCGTAAACTCTACATATCATGTCTTGGTTTATTTCATGTTAGCTCAAGGAGTGTGCACTTCACACTTCCCTAACTCGTATCCGAGCCGAACATGAAACATCATTGGTCTCTAGTAAATCATCATTACCTAAATGGCCGTCGATGACACTAAAATCACCAACAAATCCCCCCCATTTTAGTGTAATCCTTGATTTACTAAAACATATATAAAGATATATGCAATTATGTTAAAGCAAACATAAAGAAACAAACAAATGCATAAATGAAAATGTCTTGCGATTGAATTTTCATGTTAGTACAATATACATTCCAAATATTTGAAAATCGGGGTGTCGTTACGATTGAACCCGTCAATCCATTTGAATACCTGAAGATACTATACACATTCGTTTCTATAACACTCTAAAGTTCGTTTACTTGACACTTTACAAGCCATGTGTCCCATTCCATTAATGAACATATAGGAAGCCAAGTCCAAGCTTCTTGAAGCGTCAAAACTTCATGTTTACATAGGTGGTCCTTTAATTCTTGCACCTGCATTTGCAATTTTTCAAAAGAACCATTAAGAAGATAAACTTCAACCTAACCATCATCGGGAAGATAAATACACGTGTTCCAATCTCTAGCTATGAGCTTTCCACATTGAATTCAGCTTATAACGTTGTATTAGAAGGGAATTGAGTATCTCATACGTAGTAGATTTATATGGACTTTAATCCCATCCCTATCACTGACTTATTCAATAAGTCCCTAGCTAGACCCTTCGTCAAGTGGTCTGCTAAATTTTGTTGTGACCGAACAAACTCAATGAAAATCACACAATTCATGATTAACTCCCTAATCATACTATGTCTAACACCTAAGTTTCTAGACTTGTCATTATACATATGACTATATGCTTTAGCCAATGTAGCAGCACTATCATAATGAATAGAAATTGGTGCTATTGGTTTCGGCTAAATTGGAATCTCATGTATCAAGTTTCTTAGCCATTATACTTCTTTACCAGCGGCAGCCAATGTTACAAACTCAGATTCCATAGTTGAACCAGTGATGCATGGTTGCTTTTTGGAAGCCCATGAAATGACACCTCCCCCAAGCAAGAACACTCATTCACTCGTATAGAATACATCAAGCAACCAATAGCTCTTGAATATTCAAGATGATCCACAGGTTTACCCGTATTTGGCTTAAGCTTTTCTACCGGATCCATGGGAGTACTCACCGGAGAACAATCTTCACGATTAAACTTCTTGAGTATTTTCTCAATATAATGAGATTGTGTAAATACAATCCCTTTATTTTCATGTTTAATCTTAATACCAAGAATAACATCTGCTTCTCCCATATCTTTCATTGAGAACCTTGATGACATAAACTTCTTAGTTTTATCAATTTGATTTTGATCAGTGCCAAAAATCAACATGTCATCAACATATAAACAAATTATAACACCTTTACCGGAGCTATTAAATTTGCTATACACACACTTATCAGATTGGTTTATAATAAAACCACTAGACAACACAACCTCATCAAACTTTTGATGCTACTATTTAGGTGCTTGTTTCAGCCTATACAATGACTTAACCAATTTACACACTTTATGCCCATTACGTGGCATAACAAAACCTTCCGGTTGCTTCATATACACTTCTTCATCCAAATCACCATTTAAAAATGCAGTTTTGACATCCATTTGATGGATCACTAGATTGTGAATAGCCACTAATGCTAACAACAATCTAATAGTCGTGATACGAGCAACTGGTGCGTAGGTATTGAAGTAATCGATCCCTTCCTTTTGTCTAAAGCCTTGGATTACCAATTGAGCTTTAAACTTGTCAATTGTTCCATCGACTTTCATCTTTCTTTTGAAGATCCATTTGCAACCTAAAGGTTTGCAACCGGGGGTAAATCAAATAAAACCCATGTATTATTTTCCATAATAGATCCAATCTCATCATCAATTGCTTCTTTCCATAAACTAGCATCACGAGATTGCATAGCCTCATTATTGGTTCTAGGATCCTCATCTATGCTATAACAGTAAGAGTATTGTGATACAACTTGATCTCTCGATCTATCAACTAAATATAGTTGAAAATCAAAACCATATGATTTAGCTTTCCTAACTCTTTTACCTTTACGAGGTTCAGGAATCTCACTTGGCACATCAATAGAATGATCATCCCTTTGAGATTCAACCGAATTTGGTATAATATCATTTGGTCTAGGTATTGAAGAGAAACGGTTCTCATCAAATATTGCATCTTTTGATTCTATATTAATTAATAAAAAACAGATTCATCTAGGTTCAATTACATAAAACCTATATGCCTTGGATATGCTCATGCAAGCTTATAAGCACAGCATTTCCAACAAAGATTTGATGCCACATGTCATCAATTACATTTTCACCAATAAAGTTTTCCTTTTTTTGGATGGTTACGGAAAAATAAAAGCCTTTACTAAGCCCTTCATACCCACAATAACTCAAATTATGACACGTTGGGGTCGTTTCTTTATACCAAAGGTACTTTTGGGAGTAGTCTTGTGAACCCTTTTTTTAGGAAGAAACCTATTCAATAAATAGCTCAAGCCATGAACATGGCTTCCCCATTGAAAACCCCCCTCCTCACTCAAACCCGAGTAAGATACCATGGAATTAACCATTTCCTTAAGAGCTTAGTTTTCCTTTTCAGCCCATAACTTTTTGGGTAGTGTGTAATAGCTTTGATGTTTTAATTGGTAGGTTTTAGTTATTTTTGTGTATGTTCAGTAAGCTTTTTGTTAAAATATGCTTTTGTTTCATGAATGATGATTCCATACATATTTTAGCAAGGGGAGAGGAAAAAAAATAAAAGTGTTATCATAATATTTCTCCCTCTCTATCTTGTTGCGTGTTTATTGGTTTTTTAATTATTAAGTCATTTTTTTTGCCACATTTCAACTTCTGTTTTTAAATTCTAAATTTATCCAAGGCCTTC
The DNA here is from genome assembly GCA_026074375.1 of Tanacetum coccineum. NCBI lineage: Eukaryota > Viridiplantae > Streptophyta > Magnoliopsida > Asterales > Asteraceae > Tanacetum > Tanacetum coccineum. The sequence continues at coordinate 30,369 of BQNB010033814.1, forward strand.
ATCTTTAGACATGTAGCAAGTAATTAGCATGTAGCAAGTAAACATAACAAAACCTAGAGGCATCGTCTATAAAAGTTATAACATACTTTTTATTGCCCAAAGATGGTGTAGCATGAAAATCACACAAATCACTATGTATTAATTCAAGTATGATAAATTTCCTTGTTATACTTTGAAATGGTTGCCTAGTGATTTTTGTTAACATACAAGTAGTACATTTTTCTGAATTTTCATCAATAGCAAGAATTAAATCATCTTTTGACATTTCAAGTATTCTTTTATAGTGCACGTGACCTAAACAAAGCATGCCATAATGAGGAATTAACAATAGTAGAAGAAGACATATAAACCGAATTTGAATCATCAAGAACTTTATTCAAGTTCAACATAAACATACCATTGTTATAATATCTAAATCCTACAAACATACCAGACTTCGATAAGATATACTTATCAGATTCATACACCTGTTTGTATCCACACTTATTCAATACAGGACCAGAAATTAAATTCTTACAAAGTTTAGGTACGTACAACACATTAAACAAAGTTATAGATTTTCCTGAACTAAATTCCAGTACTACATTTCCTCTTCCATGAACAGGAGCGAAATGATCATCACCCATGTAAAGTACAGATCCGTCTTCCACCGGTTCATATTTCTTAAACCAACAACAATCTTTACAAACATGAGTTATAGCACCGGAATCAATCCACCATGCAATTGCATCAACCTGCAGATAAAATGCTTCACAAATTCATGAAATAGAATATTTAATAAATCTGTTCCAAACAGGCACTAAATTCTGACCTTGGTTTTGGGATTGGTCCTTGGACAAACCACCAGCATTTGCGTGTTTCTTTTTACCACTACGGCAATCTCTTTTGAAGTGACCAGTCTTGCCACACTTCTAACATTCCAACTTTGGTTTCTTGTTGGAACTAGAACCACTGTTGTTCTCATTGGACCATTTTTTACCTTTGTTTTGTTTGTGATGTTTGTTCTTACCCTCTTCTTTCATATTAACAGAGGGTCCACCAACTTATTTACCCTTGCCCTTATCACTTTCCTGGGCCCTTAGAGATTCCTCTATACGTAAGTGACTACCAAGTTGGACCAAAGACAAATCGTCTTTACCATGTTTCAAAGTATGTTTTAAATCCTTCCAGGAAGGAGGCAACTTATCAATTATACTTGAAACAGAAATGGATTCAGCCATTTTTAGGCCATGTTGTGTGTATTGTCTAAGGATCCTAAGGAGTTCATTATATTGTTCCATGACCGGTCTAGAATCAACCATTTTGTAATTATTAAAATTACTTACTATGAATTTCTTACTAGAAGAATCCTATGCCATGTACTTGGATTCAAGTGAATCCCACAATTCCTTAGCCGATTCAACATTCGTATATACATCAAAGAGAGAATCAGACATACCATTCAATATGTGTCCCCTACATATGTAGTCATTGTTCTCCCACTTTTCCCTTACCCTGATTGCTTCCACTGTAGCATCTTCCAACCATTCCGGCATCGGTGTTGTCAACACATAAACCACCTTCAACGCCGTCAACAAGAAATGCATCTTCTTTTGCCATCGCCTAAAGTTATGCCCCTGAAACTTATCTAGTTTCCCAAAGTTTGTAGTCATCTCCTTTACCGTATTTACAGCCATAACCACAATGGAAAACACTTTATTCGTTTGTTAGAGAATAAGGTGTGTGATAATCCTGGAAATCTTGCTTGAATCGTGTAATAGTCCACTTTCCATATAAAGTATTTCGACCCTTTATATGTTTGGGTTGCACAAAATCTCTATCGGGATAATTCAAAAAGAGAATCAATTTGTGTTCTAGGCACAAGATCACAAATTATGAACAATGGAGGAATTGTATGTGTGTTTTCGTATATTATTCTCAGCCAAATGTTCCTGTATTAATGTACAGAAAAGGAGACAGTTTTTGGGTAGTTAGAGTTGGTTAAAACTAAACTGGTCATAGACTTTACGGCATAACACAAGTGGTTACGGCGTAAAGTCTACACAATTTTACTTGTTACGGCGTAATTTCAACATAGATTACGGCGTAAACTATAAGCCTTAAAACTAGAAACATGTTACGGCGTAAACTATTCGTATAGGTTACGGCGTAAACATCCAAAGGATTAAGTCCTAACCCAACAAGAGTTTACGGCGTAAACATAAATTTTACGGCGTAAACATAAAGTTTACGGCGTAAACTCTACATATCCTGTCTTGGTTTATTTCATGTTAGCTCAACGAGTGTGCACTTCACACTTCCCTAACTCGTATTCGAGCCGAACATGAAACATGATTGGTCTCTAGTAAATTATCATTACCTAAATGGCCGTCGATGACACAAAAATCACCAACATAACATAAGATAAATTTTAACAATAGCAAAGAAACGTGCTTGCATCTAATTATTCTACCATATTTGGGATTCACCTGTTGAGAGTTAATTTTAAAGTGCTACCCACTAGTATAACTAACAGCCTATTTACCAGCAAAAACTATGACCAAATTATGCAATACAGTGCAAATGTTAACCTGTAAAATATGCAATACATATTCTACTATATCTCATTTGGAAACTAAAGGTTTCCCAGAAAAATAAAGGACCAACACTTTTTTGAGCAAATATCGGTATGAGTTATGATTGGGTGAAAATACACAACATACATGTGCTGCTTGGTGGCATTAAAGCTGGAAGAACACAACCCTACCACAAAATGCAAGGCAGGAATCGCTAAGGCCAAAGTCTCCACATATTATACATGTATGCATACAAACAAAAGTTCCTAAAGGGAAAATGATCTCGTTTTCATGACCAGAAAAGAAGTAAAGTAACCAGAAAGAGAAACTAGGATGTGTACACCCTATATGGTAACCCATCTGTGTTAACATCAAAGAAGCTAACTATAAAATGAATTGCATGTAGTACAACACTAAAATGTGCATGGGCTGTCCTTAGGTGCAACACACACTATCTATACATGTGATACTTTGTGGTATTAAAGCTAGACGAATACAAGCCTACCTGCACATATGGTTGAAGCATTGTATGTATTAAGGCCATAATCCTTTCAATGGTGATGTGGGACAAACAATTGTAGCATAGTAAGTAAATGTTTAGAGTGGGGGGGGGGACATCCCTAAACTGGCTCTTAACGACATATGATAGGAGTTTCTATTCATTAAAGGATATGCCAATTGTGAAGCTTTTAAAGAGGTAGTAGAAAAAGTACATTGCTTCTTTCAGGAACCTCCATGGGTCATGGATGTGGAAGATGTTGAGGAATGGGTAGTCTGGGTGAAACCTGAGGCCTTTGATGCATAGTCCATGGTTTTTGAGGAGAATAGTGAGAAACATTTTGTAGCATAATTTAGCCCTTTTTTCAAAAGTCAAGTCTCCAATTCTTTCAACTATTTCATCTGGTAGGTTGAGAATAGGGGTTGTTGGTGTGGGGGTGGAAGAATATCCTTCTTCATTATGGGAAGTGACCGAGAGGACCACTGAGAGAAAGTTTGGTGTATGTTTTTTTGACTCGGCTTGCATCTTTTAGGCAGTTTTGTTCTAATTTATAGGCCTTTGGTCAAGAGAGAAAATCTGTAAGGACGTTCTTTGTTCCCTTGATGTGTTTTACTGTGAACTTCCACTGTGAGAACCAATTTGACCACCTTAAAAGTTGTGCATGAGGGAGCATCTTTCTTTTGAACTGTAGCATTCGTGGAAAGGAAGACATGTCCATTTCGACTTGGAACTCGTGTCCTATTAGATGAAACTGGAACTTCTCAATGCCTTGTTTGACTGCAAGGATTTCTTTAAACATGGAGTGATAATGCTGCTCAGATGCTTTAAATGTGCCACTTTTATATTCGCACACGTGTCTTTTATTATTGTTATCTTGAACAAGTAGGACAGCTCCCCAACACTCATCACTTGCATGTGTCTGTAAGATTCTTTTTTTTGAGGATACATGAATCTTTAGTGGAGGCATCTTTTCTGCTAGGTTCTTGATTGCTTTCACGGCTTTAGTTTGTCTTGACTTCCAATGTGGGGGATTCTTTTTTAACATAGGGAACAGCCAGGCAGTGTGATTTGACAATTTTGGCAAAATTTCTGCCATGTACTTGACTAACCCAAGAAATTATTGAATCATTTTTTGTGAAGATAATTCGTTCGAGAACTTTAGTAATTTTTAGGCCACATGTGGTTGGGGCTGGTATATCCCATCAAAGATTTCCATGCCAAGGAACTGGATTGTGGTCACCCCAACTTCCATCTTCTTTTTGACAACATAATCCCATACTTGGTGACTATAGAATAAAACTTTGAAAGTAATTCTGCATGAGATTGTTCGTTTGGGAAAAAAGGAGAATATCGTCAATGTAAACTAGTGTATTGGCAAGGATTGGCTCAAAAATGGTTATCATTTCCTTTTGAAAAGATGATGGAGCATTTTTTAAACCAAACAGCATTACTTTCCACTGGTAATGACGATCCGATATACAAAAAGCTATTTTTGGTCTATCTTCAGTCTTGATAGCTAACTGCCAGAAGCCATATTTGAGATAAAACTTAGAAAGAACTTTGGCACCTGCTAAGTGATGGAACAATGATTTATTTTGTGGGAGTGGGAATTTATCATCAACTAAAAAATGATTTAGAGGCTGATTACTAATAACCAATCTTAGTTTTCCATGAACTTGTTTGCTTCTCTTGTTGACATAGAAAGCTTTGCACGCCCATGGGGAAGTGGTTGGTTCAATGATGCCTTGGGCGACAAGTTGATGCCAGGGTAACTGGCTTTTGTGGGGTTGACATCTTCATTTTGTTGGTAATGGTCAAGGTTCATTCCAGGGTAACTGGCTTTTGTGCGGTTGACGTCTTCATTTTGTTTAAATGGGAATGAGACAAAAAATGAAAGATTCAACAATAACGGTGAGGGATGTTTGGTTAGGAATTCGGTGTGGGAGGAGGCACATGAGGTTTGGATGAGCCTTTGCTTTATACTGTTGATGTTGAATATGGGTTGGGTAATACTAGTGATGAAAAGGCGATGCATGGCTGTCAACGGATTGAAAAAAATTCTGTAATGAAGACCTTCACTTGTCTATCATAAATTCGGTAGTTTATGGAGGATATTAAATCCAGTCAAGAGGTTTTTCCATGGGATCTTGATCCTAAGATCCTTCTTTAAATTACGCACTTTGGAAATAATCGAATATTAATAGGGACACTTATTTTCTCAATGACGAATTTTTCCCCATTAGTGGCCATGAAGTTCTGATGGTGAGGTTTCCAATAGTGATCTGGGAGGATATTAGGATTCAAGATGGAAACTGAGGAACCAATATCAAAGAATGCAATAACCGGGATAGGCTTGGTATACGCATATGTAAGGAGGTGGATTTTGGCTAGTAGTAATGGTGGGTCTTCTTGTACTGGTAAGATGTGCGGTATTGGGTTCATCATGTGGACCCCAAAATTAGAATAACTATCAAGTGAATATGTGTCAGAGTCATCATCAAATGATAAATCTGAGTAGGCGATCGTGCATAAGACCGAGTCTCCAGGCTCATCGTCTAGATAATAAAGTGACTCTAGATCAGAAATATCGACTTGTTCTAGTTGATTTAAGTCTTGGATCAATGCTTGAGATTTTTTCTTTTTCGGACAATTTTTTGCAAAATGAATTCTTTTTTGTCAAATGAAGCACCTGTCTAATGTTCTGCCACATTGATTTTTTTCTTATGAATTTCCACTTCTTATTGCTTCGTCGAGAAAATCGGGGTTTACTAGAGAAACTTGAGAATCTTTTAGAGTGAAATTTCTTTTTTGTGTGAGTACAATCACTTGATGACTTAACTTTACATTTGATTTACAGGTATTTATCATCACAAGATTTTCCAATGTGTTTTCTCATCCTTTCAAATTCGGCAAGGAACTTTTTCTGGTTGCAAAGTTTTGCCAATGCATTCAGGATTAACTGGTATAGTTCGCCAAGGGTTGTTTGGGCTATCGTAACATTTCTTGCTTCTAATGCCCGATATGCTTTGTTTCCAAGGGATTCTGGAAAGGAGTTAAGAAAGACTTGCTTTAGATTGACATCATCTACACCATTCAAACAGTAAAATCGCTGGGACATGCGATCATAATGTTTTTCTAAATCTTTCTTTTGGAATGAACAACACTTCATCTTATGGAATTCTTATCTAGTTTATAATACTCATGAATGCTTTAGGAGATACTAATTGTTGTATCTGAAGGTGGAGGTATTCGACGAGACTTTGATACCAGTCTCTAAGACGTCCTTGGATCCTGGTTAGGAATCTCTTTATGACTATATCATTGGCATAATACATCAAATTCTGTAGTACACCAAGTTAGCATCTCGATGCTTCTTTCACGCCATTTTGATGGTGGTATGTCGTCGAAGGTGAAGTATTGCTTTATGTCGAACTTTGGGAATTATGTGGGAGTTTTTTTATTTGGGTTTTCTTGGTGTTCTTCATACTTTTTTGTATCAAACTGGAATGTTGATTCTTCATTTTCTTGTTCAGCCATGAACAAATGTTGAAATGCTTCAACAGTTTCAATTTCTTCATACTCTTTTTGGGGTTTGATGATTGAGGCAATGAATTGAGGATTTTGGTGCTTGTCAGTTTGGGTGAGTGAGTTTAAGAACATTGAGACAGGGTTCACATTTTGAATGGGAAGGACATCAGGGGCTTTGGTTGAAGCAGCAATAGATTGTGATTCTTGCGGAGAGGTTGGTTCCTTTATGGTGGATGATTTTAGCCTTCTTTGTTCTCACAACCATACATTTAATAATGGTGATGTTGTATGGGTGGAAGACCATGGTAATGGTTGTGGGTCAAATGAGACACCTACAAAATGGGTTGATGGTAATCTCCATAGATCATCAATAAGAGAGGTTATTCTCTTTGGTTATGTTGCCGTTCAAGATCTTGGAGTTGATTCTTTAAGTTCTTCATTTCAGCTTCCTTTAGGGAAATAAAAGATGAAGGTTGAGTTGTAGGTGAGATTTGAATGATTTGGATGATTTCTCGATGAAGTTCTTGGATTTTAAAGCGAAGTTCATTGATGATGCTCTCAAGAGATCTTACCTTTAATGAAAGGTTCTCTTGAGTATTTGTGATCATACTTTGTTATGAAAGAATTTTCACAAGAATTTTGTTTTGAGCATCAACATTTTCACTCTGTCAATTCAGGGTGGCTTCAGCGGGACTTATTGTGTTTGCGAGTCCTGTTGGCCTGATAGTCGTTGGGTTTTTTTTATCTTCCAATCATGTTTAGTTTGACTATCAAGGTGCTCGAAAGCAGTGAGGGCTGGGAATTCTTGCTCATAATCTTGTAAATATGAACACAAAGGTTCTTTGGTTATTGGGAACACTAGCGATGAAATTACTTCTTTGTCTTTTGTTGGTGAGTCTTGATGGATAATAGATAGGGGCTTTTGGTTGCATGATGCTAGTTTGATTGGTGGCGGTGATGTACTAATTGATGGGGGTTTATGTGGTGATGTTGGTGGCATATGTGGTGGTGATGGTGGTTGACTTGGCTCCGTTTTTTGGTACAAGACATAATAATCAAATTTTCCTGAAGGTTCTCCAAGTAGTCCAACTATTGGATCACCTTTCTCATATCTTCTTTTGAGTTTTTGTTGTGAAGATTTCCGCTTCTTAGGAAGATCTTCATCGTCATCAACTTTCTCAGCTTCTTCTAGGCAACTTTCACAATTGCATACATCCCACCAGATGTGTTTAACTTCTTGAGCAGAATCTTGATCTGCTGGTGTGATCATATGAATTCATGAGGGAAAAACATTAGATGTCTTTGGTTGCGAGGATGAGAAGTTGATTTCAACGAGTCCATTCTCGTGTCTCACAAATTCGGGGCTAATGTCGACCGAACAGGAGCTTGATGAATTTGTTCATAATTAGTTATCCATTTTTCTGGAAGCAATTTAACCAATTCATCTTGGGATAATTGCTTGGGGACATAAGTACATGTTGGTGTCGCGTTAGAATCAACATCTATCAATAAAGTATTTTCTGCATTAACTTGTCCTGGAACCAAAATGTCTAGCAAGTGATTTTGGACTTGGTAGGCCATTTGGTAATGAAAGGTAGCCTAAAACGTATTTACTTGAGGTGTGACACCAATCTAGATCTAGGCTTTGAGAGCAGTGAATAATGATGAATCATTCAGAGGCATGTTGAAATTTGGGTAAAACGTGACAAAACTTGTTCCTGCGTACAAAGTAGTTTATATGGTACCAATATGCATGCTGGTATTCTACAAACCGTGTATCAAATAAAGCTATTCAAGAATATGCAGGAAGACCTTTTCTGCCATGAAAGGTTAAAGCTAACCATATAGCTCGAAAATGGATATGTGTATATCCTTGTGCTAAACAATGATGAGGGAGGTCACATGGTAATGACAAAGATACCAAGTGTTCGACCTGCGACGCTGGTAATTAATAGGAGTCAAATTTAGTGGTTTGGACGAATTCTTTGATTTGTCGGTTTGGTGCAGATTTTATCAATTGTTTGACTCTTTTTGTGATGGAGCTTGTTGGTTTTGTGAAGACTTGGTAAGGGTTTACTAAAGGCATTTCACTAATTGGAATTCTGGAATCATCTGGAACATAATAGATTTCATATAGTTGATCTATTTTAGATGCAGAGGACTGGCAAAAGCTAGAGGAAGATGAACGACCAAAGAGGTTGTTGTTACTGATGGTTTTAAGAATTATTGACTTTATTTTCTAACTCTATACTCTCCCAGAGGAAACAACCGCGACTATCTTTGTCGACTTACATATCCTGCAACAACCCTGATAAAGGAAACAAAATTAAAGACTCAAATCCTTAAAATTATATACTTCAAAGAGCATCAAGAATTTATTTAAAGGAAGTACATAAGTATAGAGATTGTTTATAGAAATAATGCCTAAAAACGTTATTAATATCTTTCGATCTCACTACGTTTTGATAATCACAAAATGTAAAAACGTTCAATGTAAAATTAACCGTAAACAAGTAATTAATAGTAAATTTTCATTTCAAAAATTTAATCACTTAAAGGTATGAATAAATAAATGTTTAATGCATTTTATGATCAAAATAATTTTTATTCAACCTCATATTTTTTAATAAAATGTTACAAACATTTTTATAACTTTTATAAAACATTTTCTACATTTAAAAGAAATATTTTATTCAAAATAAATATTTTGAATTCAATTTTTTTACCCAAATACGGCTAGAATGTTCCAAAAAACACCTCCCCTGGAAAAGACAAAAAAGAAGCGTGTGAGACTGGGCGGCCCCGTTAAATATAAAGGCGGCCCCCTTAGTGATAAGGGGGCCGGCCATGGAGCTAAGGGGGCCGGCTAGCCAAAACGCTCCCCAGCTTGCCTATAAATACTAGACTGTTCCCTACTGATTTTCTCACCTTTTGCACTCATTCTTTTCAGTCTAAAATCAGTCCATACATCACCTACAATCCTTTGATCATTTAATCTTAAGCTTTTATTTCCAAGTGATTCAAGCTTAATTCCTCAAGTGCAAGAGAAGAATATTTCTTATCATCAAGTCAAGAAGTATTGTTGTTTTGTCTTTGTTATTGAAGAAGTTGTATTATATCTCGTAAATCATTTGTGTATATTGTGTAGGTGTGTACTGTAGTTGTGTGTAATAGATAGATTGTGGTGATAATTGAAAGTATAGTTAGATCATGGTGATCATAGTAAGTAGTGTTAGATTGGTGTGATCGTAGTAGTGTCTAGGTGAAGTGAAGTTGTGAAGAGTAGTGAAGTGAAGTAGTGAAGGGAAGCGAAGTTGTGAAGTGAAGTGAAGTAGTGAATTGTTGTGAAGTAGTGCGATTAGTATTTTAGTCCTCAAAATAAAAAAGTTGTGATAGATTGGTTCTAGCTAGGATTAGAACTAGACATTTGGCTTAGTGTCGAAAATCGGTGTATGCTTAGTTGTTTACGATTTTCTCCGCCTAAAGGGAGCTTGTTGACGTAGTGAAGAGAACTCTCGAGTTTGGTGCTCGAGAGTGGAGTAGGGCGAAGAGGTGATTCGTTACCAAACCACTATAAATCTTTGTGTTGTGGTTTGATCTTTCTAACTCTTATCTCTTGTCTTGCATACTTATTTATCATTTATTTACTTACTTGTATTGTTCATATTGTGCACATATTGAGATCACATAAAGTTGAATCTAAGTTTTTATAAACACACTATACAATAAAATAAAAAGCGGCAAACTATTCAACCACCTTCTAGTTTTCCACAATTGGTATTAGGAGCCACGTCAAACAAGATTTTCAAAATAAACTGTATTTTAAAACTTGAATTGATCTATGGAACTGGAAAAATATTTAGAAGGGCAATCCATGCAAAGACCACCACTATTGGATTTATTTATTGGAAAAATAGATTCAAAACTTATGTGAAATCAAAAGATCTAGATCTTTGGCATATTATTACCTATGGTGATTTTCCTCCAGTTCAAAATAATCCCAAAACTAAAAAGGATGAAATTATACCTTTTGATAAACAAAATGATGATCTTAAAAAGAAACTCGCTAAAAATAATGAAGCTAAAATGGTAATTTATAATGCTTTGCCACGCAAAGAATACGAAAGAATTTTTATGTGTAAAACGGAAAAATAAATTTGGGATACTTTACTAATCACTCACCAAGGTAATAGTCAAGTCAAAGATAATAAAATAGATCTTCTTGTTTAACAATATGAACAATTTACGATTCCGGAAGAGGAATCGATAGATAATGGTTTTGCTAGATTTAACACTATTATTACTAGTCTAAAAGCACTTGATAAAGGTTTTTCTAGCAAGAATTATGTTAGGAAATTTCTTAGGGCACTTCATCCTAAATGGCGGGCAAAGGTTACGACTATTGAAGAGTCGAAGAATTTAACATCAGTATCGCTTGATGAACTTATTGGAAACTTGAAATTTTATGAAGTGATAATAAAGAAAAATTCTGAAATGGTTAAAGGCAAAAGTGAACAAAATAGATCTCTTGCCTTAAAGGCTAAAAAAGAATCTAGTAATGAAGATAATTCGACCTCCGATAGTGAAGACGAAGAATACGCTATGGCCGTGAGAGACTTTAAGAAATTTTTCAAAAGACGAGGAAGATTTGTAAGACAACCACACGATGAAAGAAAGTCATCCCAAATAAATTAAGATGACAAGAACGACAAAAGCGAAAGAAAATGCTTCAAATGTGGAGATCCAAATCATCTCATCGGAGAATTCCCAAAACTATCAAGAAACCATAATCAAAGAGCCTACGTCAGAGGATAATGGAGTGATAGCGACGAAGAAGGAGAAGAAAAGACTAGGGATGAAAAATGTCTTATGGCTAAAGCATCCAATGAGGTATCTTCCGAAACCGAATACTTTAGTGACGATCTATCATAGTTCAGTTGCCCACCAAGGGTAACCTTGGGGTGGTTTCATTGGAGTCTCACCATGAACCTTTAGGGGCTCGAAATAAATAGAATCAGGAGTGGGGTAAAAAATACCCTAAGGCGAGGTCCGAGGCTTGTAGACTGCCAAATTGGATGTCAATGTAGCCTCGAATCACTAAAAATAAACTATCTAAATTAGAAAAAGGTAAAGAGGTTAATGAAGAATGTAAAATATGTCAAGACCTAAAGTTTGAAAATGAAAAGCTTAAGGAAGAAATTTCTAAGCTTAGTTAATTTAATAATAGTAGTCACTCACTTAAGAAAATAATAAGTTTTCAAAAATCATCCGGAGATAAATCCGGTCTAGGATTTAATTTCACCAAAGGATCAACAAGCGAGACTAAACAAGTAAATTTTGTAAAGTCAAAAGAAATTGAACCTAAAGAAAAATTAGTTGAATCAAATTTAAGCCCAAAACCAAAATTTATACTTATAAACAATACTAAAATTCCCATTGCAAGCGATAATGAAGTAAATTTTTTTTATAAACATTCTTTAAAACTCAGAGCAGGATCTACTAAACCCAAAATGAAGTCTAAAACTCCTCATCCGAAAAGAACAAATAATCCTCACCCTCGGTCTAAAACACCACAACCGAAGAGAGATCAAGGTAGACAAAGTTACCCTAAGACCAATCATCCAATGTGGAATTATTCACAAGAACCAAACTTTACTCCATGGGGAATGTATTCACCCTATACGTATCCGAATCAAATGCAACCTATGAAAAATATGTTCGGGACTAACAATTTCAGACCCATGAGACATTGGGGACCAAATGGTTGAGTAGTTATAACGCTTAGGTTGAGTTATTTATGAACATTCTTTGGAATCCGACGAGTGATTTGAAGATCATACTCTCTCAAATTCTATGGCAGAATAATCAAAAGATCTTACCCTCAAAGCGTTTTCTCTTAAAGATGTTGAAGAAAACACTGTATAGGCAAAGGTATGTCTTCTTTTAACTTAGAATGTGGATTACGTGCTAATTGTTTCATAATTATGTGTCAACATACTACAAATAATATGTGTTATATATATATATATATATATATATATATATATATATATATATATATATATATATATATATATATATATATATATATAATAGAATATAAATTAAGCTTGAGAAAGTAGTGTAGTATCTAGAAATGCCATTTGAAAAGTTATCTAGAATTAAGTAAAAAGCATGAAATTGCTCATAACGTAGTTGAATTAGGATTCTCTACGTACCTCTATAAAATGGAAATCTTCTATGACCACTTGTAGTGAACTCACGTAGATGAAGAAAAGTGAGCTAGTGGGTAATAATTAACATAGAAGTAGGATTAGTTTTACACAAATCTCAAGCGCCGGAAAGGCATGATATCAATACACTACGGATAAAACAAACTCCCTTCGACTACGACATTCGCCTCGACTACATGTCTACAATGAACTAAGTCTATCGAAACCGTCTTATCGAGTTTTGACTCTATTTTTAATTTTATTGTCACATATTAATCATCTCTCTCGCCTTGCAAACACTCTAAATCGTGACAATTAAATATTTTATCTGAAGTAATTAATCTATTCAATTAGGAAGAAGTTTATTTAAAACGTCACTAAGTCTTCGTTAAATCCTTCCTCGGCTTGACAACTTGATTATCTCATCCGAAGTAATCAAAGTATTTTTAATTAACGAAAGGTTAATTAAAATGTCAATCAAATTTCGTCAATCATCTCTAAACCTCCTTTCGATCTAAAAATCTTGACAACTTAATTATTTCATTGGAAATTATTTAAGTCCACTTAATTTAACGAAAAGATAATTAAATGTGTCAAGTATTTTTCTTTCATCCTCGATGTCACTTTTCGAGAACTAGATTGTCTTAAATAATATTACTAGTTGCTCCCAACATAATTTGATAATTGTATATTGATAAAACTTATCAAAATCGAAAAACCAAGAAAAACTTGGTCGTCAGATAGACGCCCCCTTATCTTTAAGGGGACCAGCCTTGTTAAACGGGGAGGCCCCTTTATCACTAAGGGGGCCAGCCACTTATTTTCTCCAAACACCCTCATTTCAGTGTTAAGCACAATACCAAACATCCCACTTTGTCTTCCTCTTCCCTCTCTGCGTCTGTGTGACGAAAGCACCATCACCAAAACCACAAAATCCAACCTCTAAACTCAAAATCAATCCATTTTCGCAAGAGGGTAACACCAAGAACTTGATTAACAACATCTATTTTAAGTTTTCCCATACTTTTCTTATTAGATTTCATCCAATTAACAACATCTATTGTAAGTTTTTCCATACTTTTCTTATTCGATTCAACAATTTCTTTGGTTAGTCAACTACATGGCATAATTTTTGCCAAAATTGTCAAATCACACTGCCTGGCTGTTCCCTATGTTAAAAAAGAATCCCCCACAGTGGACGGCAAGATAAACTAAAGCAGTGAAATCAATCAAGAACCTAGCAGAAAAGATGCCTCCACTAAAGATTCCTGCCTCCTTAGAAAAAAGAATCTTACAGACACATGCAAGTGATGAGTGTTGGGGAGCTGTCCTACTTGTTCAAGATAACAATAATAAAAGACACTTATGCGGATATAAAAGTAGCACGTTTAAAGCATCTGAGCAACATTATCACTCCACTTTCAAAGAAATCCTTGCAGTTAAACGAGGCATTGAGAAGTTCCAGTTTCATCTAATAGGACACGAGTTCCAAGTCAAAATGGACATGTCTTCCTTTCCACGAATGCTACAGTTCAAAAGAAAGATGCTCCCTCATGCACAACTTTTAAGATGGTTAAATTGGTTCTCACAATGTAAGTTCATAGTAAAACACATCAGGGGAACAGAGAACGTCCTTGCAGATTTTATCTCCCGATCAAAGGACTATAAATCAGAAGAAAACTACCCAAAAGATGCAAGCCGAGTCAAAAAACACACACCAAACTTTCTCTCAATGGTCCTCTCGGTCACTTCCCATAATGAAGTAGGATCTTCTTCCACCCTACTCCAACAACCCCTGTTCTCAACATACCAGATGAAATAGTTGAAACGATTAGAGACTTGACTTTTGAAAAAAGGGCTAAATTATGCTACAAAACGTTTCTCACTATTCTCCTCAAAAACCATGGACTATGCATCAAAGGCCTCAGGTTTCACCCAGACTACCCATTCCTCAACATCTTCCACATCCATGACCTATGGAGGTTCCCGAAAGAAGCAATGTGCTTCTTCTACTACCTCTTTGAAAGCTTCACAATTGGCATATCCTTTAATGCATAGAAACTCCTATCATATGTCGTTAAGAGCTAGTTCAGGGTTGTTCCCCCCAATCTAAACATTTACTTACTATGCTACAATGGTTTGTCTCATATCACCAATGGACCAGATGGTTAACAACCATCAGAAAAGGGACTTACGTGCTAGTAATGTTTCGAAGACCAGGGTCTTTTCTACCACCTAAAGCCGTTAATGATGAAGGATCAGATGTTTACCACGCCCAATACTGCTTTATTCATGACTGGTACCTGGTTAACCCATCCACGAGAAGGTGTCAAAGAAAACTTCGAACCCTTTATGCAAAAACAAGAAGTTTAATGGCAAGAGCAAACGGAGTTGACCCAGACAAGATTCCATATTATGTGATGTGGAACATATCAATATGGAGTAAAGACCATCCAGACGCATACAAATGGGTCGAAGCAAATGGACAATGGCTCTACGACAACTTCGAACATTGTGATGTAGAAACATGAGATGACGATGATGACGCTAGATCACTCTGGTCATAAGATGACGATAAACATTTTGATCCGTTCAAAGACGACACGACACACCCTGATGCTCGCTGGAGTCCATGAAGAAGGCAAAACATTTAATGTTTAGTATAATATATATTAAGTGTGTTTTATTTGCTTAATTATGTTTAATATTTCTAGTATGTTCTAGTGTGGAATAATGACATATGAAATGATGTCATGCCTTAAATGACATAAGCGCTTATGTCATAAGGCAATTATGTAAAAAAGTAAGGATGCTTGTACTATAAGCTTGTGTGTTGTACCAATCAAGGCTATAAACAACCATGTATCTTACCATTGGAAGGCATAAACATTTGAAGTAATATATGTGTGTTTCTTATACTTCTCTCTCTACAATCTTGAGGGCAATTATGGGTTTGAGTTTTAACGAGTAGTGGATTGAGTCAATTGTATCAAAGTATTAATCTTTTTTCCTTTTCATGTAAACATTTGTGTTGTAGTGTTTGTGGGTGTGTTGGAAATTTAGTTTTTCTTGATTTAAGAGCGTAAAAAAAGTAACGAGTAGCCTAAGTTTTGGATGACGAGAAATCATTGTTGGTGATGTTACTATAGGACAATAAGCTATTCTAATTTGGTATCTAATGAATTAAGTATATGAGTTGAAAATGAATGAATTTAAGTAAAGATGAAAGAAATGAGAAGAGCCTAAAGGCGGAAGGATTGATGTCCTGAAAAGAAACAACCTTGTCATCCTGCACCAATTTTAAGTTAGTTTCAAGATGATGATGAGATATAAACAACAAGACTAACCTTGTGAAGGAGTTGAGTAGAAGTGTTGCTGGAAATGATCTGGGAGCAGAAGATGCACGATGATGACATTATCCGATGATCGACCCACCGGAGAAGAAACAATTTGTTTAGTTATGGCCTCCACGGCCACTTTCTATATTTACTTTTTTTTACCTTGTCAAATTCTTTAAAGGTATATACCCGTTAAATATGTCGTGTTCAGGTTATATGAAAACTTGTTACTTCAAGTTAACAAGTGTGGCCAATTTATTTAAACATATTAGAGGGCACGGTATGGTGGCATCTCAAGCATGTCAAACCAACGTGGCATTACCTTTGGTGCCGCCGTTTGAATGTGACTACACCTATTGTATTTTGCGCCATTTGAAATGCTAAAATAGTGGTGTCTGACATTTTCTTAAAAAATAAAGTTTTAAACAAGGGAAATGAGGTGATGGGGTGTACTGGGAGGAGGTAATTACAATTAATGACCACCATTAAGGAATAACAACATTAGGGTTCGATGTTGGAACGGTCCTTGGAGAATATGGGAGAGCGAAGGCTATTTCATGTACGGAGGTATTAACATCGAAGCTCGACAGATCGGCACCACGAAAACAACATTAGGAGACCACAACGACTCATACCCACACATCATGACAACACGAGCGGAGAAGGCCATGTCGGCGCTCTTCAGCGATTCTCTCGCTGACCCTACAGGACAACCTCGTCTCCACAATACTCGTGTCGTGGCAAAGTCTAAACAATACGGTCACTTTTAACCAACTCAGTTGGCCACCAAGGGTAACCTTGGGTAGGTTTCATTGGAGAGGTCTCAGGTTTGAGTCTCACCATGAACCTTCAGGGGCCCGAAATAAATAGAAGCAGGAGTGGGGTAAAAATCCCCTAAGGCGAGGTTCGAGGCTTGCAGACTAGGATGTCAAGGTTGTCATGTAGCACTCTCTCTCTCTCTCTCTCTCTCTCTCTCTCTCTCTCTCTCTCTCTCTCTCTCTATATATATATATATATATATATATATATATATATATATATATATATATATGTATATGTATATATATGTATATATATAAATAGAAGACGACCAGTCTTCGAAAAGCTAAGTTGACACACACTCCGCTACTTACAATCTCCTTCTTACGTCACATGTTTCCTTATTTTTCGCAAATACTAAGTACTTATTCTCACAACGGAGCTTGATCTCGGATTAAAAACCAAGGACGTTGTAAAGATGCTTAATATGTGAATGAGAAAAAGATGAGGGATTGAATTAGGAATAAAAAATAATGGAAAGGGGTTTAACTAGTAGACAAAACCCCCCTTGGAATGAAATGGGGTTATAATAACCTTGACGGCAAGATAAGCCTTTTTAATAAAAGATCAGATGAACGGCAAGTCGGCATTGACATGGCCTCTCGTGCTGATGTTCTAGTTAGTATGATACACCTTTTACTTCCTTCCTTCATACTTTTCATTTCAATTAACAATACTTAATTATTAGATATATTACATTTCAATTGTAGGTTAGTGAAATACTTGACTCGGAACTCCTAGGCGAAGGCCTCATCCCTACCCTTCAACATGCACATGATAACCTCCTCATCCAAGGCTATAAAACCGTACCTTACAAAGCAACTACCTATGGCCAGGTTACTTGTTTTCTAATAACCCTTCCGAATGTTGTTAACTTTCATCAAAAAATGAGATTATCATTAGTAATGCGTTAGTTCTTCCCAGCTGGTTGAAAGCACACATCTATGTAAGCTGCATGATCTGTTTAGCAATGAGGCAAATGTAGCAGATGGCATTCGTCTTGTTCCAAACGGAAAAAAGACTATTTTACGAGTCAAACAACAGCAGTTTGCTATGCATTGTGCTGCCAGGAATCAAGAAATTCAAGTGGTATATTTATCCACCAAACAGAACCTTTCAAAATTTTTGAATTTGAATTTTCATAACGGCCAGACAATCACGGGGAAACTCAGCTGCACATAAACGCAACTAATGATGGTACAGTTCATGCAGTAGTTTCACGGTATGTTGTACGGGAGCTTCCAGCAATTTTCTATTAAATAGATGTTCGTATATTTTATTCTGCTTTCTTAATATTATTATTGTCTTTTATGTGGGTACTTCAGCTTGACGAAGAAGCGAAGATTTTCTATTCCATAGCCCCGAAATGGATAACTAGTCCGCCTCAACAAAATGGATTACTGTCTTCATATTGGTGTGATCACTGGAAACAATGTGTCTGGTTCAGCAAAGGGAAAGGTTTGCCAGTGTCCAAAGATGAGGTTGTTTGTATGGATGCCACACATTCCGAAATTAGCATCTCATACGAATTTAAGGCTCAATCGCAGATATCGGAGGCTGACCGTCATGATTCTAGACCTCAACACTCGCATATAACACTTTCCCCTAAAAGAATTGCAATCTATGGAGATAAATACTCGAGACGTTCCATGTTAGATGCGATAAACCATGCTGTACGCTTTTCTCTCTCCCATCATAAGTATAGATGATCTCATATCCGTGTGTCACGTGCACACACTTGATGTTGGTGGATTCTAACTAGAGTTCATCTTATTGCAGTTGAAAGAAAAAGACGCTCCTTTTGTGTGTAATTGCGGATGATAGTGTTTTCTTAACAGTCGCAGTAGCTCATCTTTCCAAGACATCACACATAATATCATTGTTTCCTGGTCTGCGGGAGAAGGGTGCCCAATACTTGAAAACAGTTGCTGATGAAAATGGTTACTCAACGGATCAGTTAGAAGTTATAAACCCGAGTAAACAACAATGGACCATGAGTGATACTCATCAAAAGAAGGTTATTGCTCCTAATCTAGCTTCTTCACAGTTTGAGTTTACGCTTCTGCTGACTGTACTGACTTACGATACTTATCAAAAGCTTACATTTAGTGTTTGCTTCAGTATATACTTGAATAATAAAGGAGTAGATGGGTGGTCGTCCATTACTGTAAAAGATTTGACCTCACATTTAGATGCCTTTTCACTTATTGTCTTATTTACAGGTTGATCTCTTGATAGCAGAGCCATTTTACTTTGGTGCTGAGGGGATGCTTCCTTGGCAGGGCTTGCAGTTCTGGTAAATGTATAGAATATGGCAACGTGGAAATGACTAGCAGTGTTGGGTTAATCCCAATCTGCTGGAAAGTCAAAGACAGTTACAAACACACTTAGTTAGTTACAAAAAACGGTTATATGACAGTTATTCATGAAAGGTCATAACTGTTGGTTCATTCGAACCATCACGACCCTTCAATCGTGACTTTTCGTTATGTATAAATAGAACAAACATGTTGTAAACAGTTTTATGATGACAAATTTATAGAAATAATGTTTATTTCATATTTTTGGTATATCGTGATTAAAGATCCGTGAGAAAAAGGGCCAACAATTGGCATCAGAGCAGGTTTTGGAAAAACCAAAATCATCATATACCAAGTTTCTTGTTGTTCCTGTTTCTCGAATAAAAAAAAACATCTTTTGTTTCGGCAAAACTTTGCAAATTCGATTAAATACACAAATCAGAAATTCGTGTATTATCAAAACAAGTAATAGAAGGAAGATCCAACTTTGTCGCCAAGAGATCAATCACCGATTGTGACTAATTCAACCGGCATCAAAGGATCCCACTCTTTTTGCAAGTTTTTCGTTTTTGTTCAAGAACATCAAAACCGAAAAATCCATAACCCAGAATCAATATAAATCAAAGGTTAGGCACGGTTAAAAAAATCCGAAACCAAGATTCGAAACAGTAAAAACAACTTCGTAGGGATAACACTAAGTCATCACAAAAAGGGGTATATATCAGAATCATCAAAAAGGAAAGAACACACCTGTTTTCCAAAGAAAACAAGGACCGCACCCTTAATCGAATCATTAATCGATTCGAGTTATCCCAAAACGCCCAAATTTTGGACGAATATCAAAGATCCCCATTTTGTTTTGCGAAACCCCTAATTTCGCACAGCAAATCAAGGGAACACACTGCTTCAGAACGTAACAGTAGAGATGAAGAACGGTTAAACCGAGCATCTTAAACGGCGGCTAACCACCACAGTGAAAGGAGAAAAAGGAAGACCAAAAGCTCCCAAAAGAAGACGAACTCTCCGAAAAACAAAAGAGGAGGCGAAGTTATAACACAAAAAAGGACGGGGCAAAAGGGTTATAAAACCCTACCAGACAATATCCTAGAGACATGACAAAAGAAAGTGGAGAAAGTTCAAAAAAGGAAGTAAGTACTACTAGTACACCCCAATTCCAATGCCCGATGCTAAAACCCTCGAATTACTCATTATGGGCAATTCGAATGCAAATCATTCTCGAAGCGAATGGTTTATGGGAAACGATAGAGCCGCTAGAAACGACTCAATCAGACAACAAAAAAGATAAGACTGCTATCGCATTCCTTTACCAAGCCTTACCGGAAGAACAATTGCTTCAAATTACAAAGCACAAAACCGTAAAAGCCATATGGGATACCTTGAAAACTAGACACATAGGAGAAGAAAGAGTCCAACAAGCAAGGTTGCAAACACTCAAATCCGACTTTGAGATGTTACACATGAAGGAAGACGAGACAATCGACACCTTCACCGGAAAACTAACAACTCTAGTAAACAAAGCAGCCAGTCTAGGGCACACAATTGAAGATTTCGTTGTCGTACGAAAATTATTAAATGCCGTACCCGACAAATTCCTTCAGATTGTTGCATCTATTGAACAATACTCAGATTTAGACGAGATGTCAGTAGACGAAGCAATCGGAAGATTAAAGACATTTGAAGAAAGACTTAAAAGTAAGAAGGAAATACCAGTGGACAGTCAAGAGAGTTTGATGTTCACACGACATGAAGGCCAAGGAAAACCTTTTAGAGAACGTGGAAGATTTAACCAGTCTCGAGGCCGAGAACAAGACAAGAACAATTATCAATCTAAAAGGGAAGAACGAGCGTCTTTTAAAGAAGATACAAGAGACAAATCTCAAGTCACATGTTACCGATGTCACAAACTTGGACACTATGCCTATGAATGTCCAAACAAACGCAAGAATCAAGTCAGAGAACAGTCCAATCTTATTGAAGAAGACATAGAGCCAACATTGCTTATGGCGACTATAACTGAAAAGAAATGATACAACCAGAAATCGCAGAGAGTGCAGAAATCGCAGAGAGTGCAGAAATCGCAGAGAGTGCAGAAATCGCAGGGAGTGCAGAAATCGCAGGGAGTGCAGAAATCGCAGGGAGTGCAGAAACCACAGAGAGTGCAGAAACCACAAAAAGTGCAGAAGACAGCAGGGAGTGCAGAAAATTCAAAATTTTGATCAATATTACAATGAGTGTTAAAGGAAGCAAGAACGAAGACTAAATGGAGTTATGTGAGACGACTATAAAAGAATTAAAGACCAAGTGGAGTTATGCGAGACTACTGCACAAGAATCAAAGATATTGAAGATTGAAAACCGAAGAACAAAGAACTATTTGTTTTGTCATTAGGGG